>JAGVVM010009138.1:0-15229 GCA_019149425.1 Psidium friedrichsthalianum
TTGTTCTTCCCAAAATTTTCAGTTGTCTAATGTCCTAGTTGTTGCCTCTATAAAAGGAAAAAAATCCTTATTGATATCATTATTTCACGCGGAAACACAATTGTCGATTCATTTTTCCTTACCTAAACTTTTTCTGTGAAGTGCCATCGTGACGGGCAAAGATCTAGCCAAGGGAACCTAATCAGGGATTTCTATCAATGTCACCACAGTCCGAGTTTTCCCTTCAGCTTATTACTATCTCAGTCAGCTCTCTTGTCCGTTCGGCACCTCGTTTCAGTTCATGTTGTATATTCCACTATTCCTCGCATGTTACAAAAAAATTGTCGGGTTGTTCAACAAAATTACTCGGCATGTGCCATCTATAAGAGTCTCCTCATCCTCCCACCTGTGAGCATCATCGAGTTTTTGGTATGCTGTGGAACCCGAACCTACGACCTTATGCTAATGCACAAATGGAGCTTGGTCACAGCAGGTGGATTTTCTTGGGATATCTCGCAAGTGTCAAGGGCTACGCTGCTATTCTCCACAACAAGACGTTTTCGATATAGTTCAGACGCCATCTTTGATGAGATTGGATTTCCCGTAATGACGCTCAGTCACCGACGTATCATCAAATGGGTCCCCACTAGCATCATTGGAGTCACATCTTACGTTCCCCACCAACGCAATTACAACCTATTGATTCATATATGCAAGAGCTGAAGACTGATGCATCCCACATGTCAACCCATGAACATAGCAATCCCACTCCTCCCCTAAGTATCTACCAATTGCAACTAGAAGTGCCGTCTCCATAAAACACTAAACTAGGCAGGACTACCGGGCCGCAACCATAACCAGCGCCACCCGCTCACCCCACGGTGACCAGACTTCGAGACAGCACCTGTTCACTCCGACATGGGAAAAGGATCACAACCTACGCACTCACACTTGTAGCAGGTCCATTCCACACTATCGTGGTATAGTCCGCGTGTTTTTAAAAGCACCCAAATTGGAGGCAGTTCATGGACAACAAGTAAATCGCATTGCTAAAAAATCATACATCGAGAGGCTCGTAACATTCCTTAGCATTGTAAGCCGATTGGGCTGCAAATGGCCGTCTTTCAAGTTAAGCTTCGTGCAAATGGCTCCTGTGAACAATATAAATCCAGATTAATCACAAAAAAAAAGTAAAAAAAAACAAAGGTGGAAAAAGGGCCTTTTAATAAATTCGAATGGATCCGGACTATCATGAACAACCTTCAGTCCAGTAGTGAAACATGTCATGGTTTGCCACAATCATCATGGGTCGCATTTTATGAGGTTGCAACTTCGTAGTTAAATGTCAGGAATGCTTTTCTCCAGAATCATCTCAACAAAAATATTCATGGATCACCGCCAGGTTCATTGATCCCCACCATCCTCATCATGTCAACTACCTGAAAGATTTCTTCATGGCTTGAAATAAGCACCTCGTGCCTAGCAATAACGTCTCAGTGATTTTCTCATCTCCATTGATTTTATAGCTTCTATCGCTGACTCATCACTGTTATACTGCATACAGCCCAATACAATATCTTCCCGCTCGTCCGTGTTAAGGACATCATTCTCATAGGATCCCCTGCAACACCATTGTCTGCTCTCTTGTAGTCTCTACAAAAAAGAATTTGCTATCAAAGACTTGAGTAAACTGCATTATTACTTGGGATTGAACGACAACACACTTCAAATGGTATTATTCTTCACCAGACAAAATACGCAGTGGACCTTCTTGATCGCGCAAAAATGCAGGATGCAAAGCCTATCACCGCCCCATATGTAGCAGGGTCATATATTCCACCTATCCATTGTGGTGAGCTGTTCTCGGACCTAACACTTTATCATAGTACCGTGGGCACATTGCAGTATCTTATTCTCACTCGGCCTAACATTGCCTTCGCTATCAACACTGCCTGTCAGTTCATGCATACACCCACAGAGATCCATTGGCAGTTTCGTCTAACGCATATTGTGCTTCGTTTGCGGCACGCAACACCATGGCATACTCTTTACCTGTACCACAACTTCCATCTTCATGCCTTTTCAGATGCAGGTTGGGTTGGGGACCACGACACTAGATGATCAGTTGGCGGCTTTGGCATATTCCTTAGCTCAAATCTCATCTCATGGAGTTCCCATAAGCAACGCATAGTCGCCCAATCTAGCATGTAAGCTGAATTCAAAAGCTTCGTTGAGACAACCTTATTTGGATCGAGGCTCTCCTTCGCAATCTTGATGTCTCTTGGCAAGGCCCTTTGGTTCTTTGGTGTGACAACATCTCAACCATCTATCTAATAAGGAATCCCATCTTTCATGCTTAGACAAAACACGTGGAAATTGATTGCCACTTTGTGCGAGAATGGATCGCCAAAAATCAGCTGCATGTTCAGTACATCTCCACTATTGATCAACCTACCGATATCTTCACCAAAGGGCTCTCCAGGCTCACTTTCGGCTTCTACAGTCCAAGCTTACTGTGCATTCTGCCACATCAACTTGCGGGGGAGGAGGGGTGTCAAAGGAAATGATGACGTGTCCTAATTTAGCTACAATTTCTCCATCACTTGCTCATCAAGCACTATCTCCACCAGCTGCAATTTCTCCATTACTTGCTCAGCAAGTACAATCTTCGTCAACTATAATCTCTCCACCACTTGCTTATCAAGCAAGATCAATTCTTTCCAAAGAGAAGAGATCATGATTGTATCATTCATTAATTATGTGACCCTAGCTTGTATTATTTTAAAAAAAAAGGACCACTTTGCATAGCCGAAGTATGTACAAAAATTCTATTAAAAAAAAAACATGTATTGGCATTCACTACCCAATCTCATCTTGTTAGTTTATTGTTCTTTTACAAAAAGTACTTGTCAAAAATTATTTTTCAGAAAACGATAGTATTTTTCGATATTTAGCCGAATATGGAAAAACAAAAAAAAATCTGTCATTTGGAAAGGAAAATTTAATTTAACTTTCCAAATTAAACATATATCAATTGAGTGCTAGTGGTTTGTGTATAACCAGAGAACCAACACGAGCACAAGATCTCGAGTCCAATCTTGATGCACCTAGACCTGGGCGTGGGGATCCAGTCTTGGCGTAAGGACTCGAACATGGGCATCGGGGTCCTGAGATTGGCCTTGATGCGCATGGTCTTGAGCCTATCATTTGAGGGTTTTGTGATACAAAAATAGTAAATGTGACATGGATGTACTAATTTGGGGGATTTTTGTAACACAAAAATTAGTTGTGGGTAAATGTGGCACAAGCATACTACTTTGGGATTGTTAATAGTATTAATCTTTTTCTAAATTTAGCAAATTTACCAACTTTGTTGGTTTACTTAGCAATCCATCATACTTATCAACTCTATTTATGTATTATGAAAAATGCAGTGTGTTATCGACTAGTTTTGCGTTATCAACTTTTCTTTGAATTAGTTACCGATTTTTTTAATAAATTAACGACTTTTTTCATCTTTGGCATAAAAATATTTCAATATCTTTTACCAACTTTTATTATCTTTCTTTCTTAAATTTACCAACTATGATATGAAACTCCCAGCCTCTAGTTTTTCTTCAATTAAGTTATCAATTCTTATTTGAATTACTTACTGTTGTTTATTTAATTATTAATGTGCCAAACATTTTAAGTTTACCAACTCTTACTTGTGTCCTTTAACGTTGGTTGACTCTGTCATTCTTAAGATAATCCCCCTGGTTGGTTTCCAAACTTTGGGACAATCATTCTAAAATGATTTACATCACCACAGTTTGAACATTTGAAGACTTCAAGGCCAACAAGTTTTACAAATTGTTGTGAAAATGATTTCTATAAGAAACTTTTGAAGGTCTTTATCTTCATCTTTCTTTGTAATTTGGGAAATTATTTTTTAAAACAATTCCCTTTCAAGACCAATAACGCTTTTGTTGTAATAGGAAATTGAATTGAGAGAATATGTTCCAAAGTCTTTGATCCGAGTGAAAATTTCTTGCAAATAGCTAAAATTTTCTTTTTGTAAGATTCTTTTGCTTTTAAAAGAGAATATCGATTTTCTTGGATTTCCAACAATTCCTTTTTGAGAAGATCTTGATTTTCACTAGTTTCCAAAATTTCCTTTTTGAGTAAATTGTGATTTTGACTCAAAACAAAATATTCCTTTTGGAGAAAATCAATCTTTTCACTTTTGGAATGATCTTCTTGCCTTAATTTCAATTCTCCTTTTTTAACTCAAAGATTTTCTTAAGAGCGTTCTTATAATCTAAACACAATTCATCAATGTAATTAGATACTTCATTGGGGATTTTGGGCAAACTTGTTTCTTTATCATCCTCAGAATCTGATTTGGCTATCAAGCATATATTGGCATGATCTTCATTGTCACTTTCTTCACACTCCGTATCACTCCACGTCTCAGCTTTCAAAGCTTCTTTTTCTTTTCGTATTTTCCTTTGTTTTTCTTCAAGAGCGGGCAATTGGTTTGATATGTCCATGTTTTCTGCATCCAAACAAATAATTTTCTTACCATCTTCCTTTTCAATAGAGGATTTCTCTACTTGCTTATATTGACATCTTCCCTTAAAATTTCTTCTTTTTTTTGGCCATTTTCCTGAACTTTTGACCATCAGGGCTGGTTCTTCGTCATCTTCATCTCCTTCAGCGTTTGTATTGCTCGGACCATGCACTTGTGATTTCAAAGCAATTTCCTTCCTACCTTTAGAACCATTTTCATCGTTCAGTCATTTAGACTCACAAGATGTGAGAGTTTTGACTAGTTGATCAACTAATAGATGTGATATCGAATAGAACCATTTTTCATTTAGACTCACAAGATGTGAGAGTTCAATCATTTCAAATTGAACATTTTTCATGAAATTGATATCGAAATGGCATTAATTGAAAAATATATGTAATCAAGTGCCCGAACTCATTGATCTCTGGTTCATTAAAATAAAGTATTCCTTCAAATACTTTATTTAAATGTCTAATCAACCTACCCAAAATGATTAGTGGCGACTCCAAAAATTAAAATTTTTTGTTTAATGATCACTTGAACCATAAGTCACGATTTGGTAGAACTTGGGAGAGTTTGAGCTAAGTTAATTAATCTAATTAAAGAACTTGAGAGAGTTCGAGCTCAATTAATTAATCTAATTAATTAACTTGATAATCCATTAACCTAAAACTTGGAAAGCTCGATTTTTTTTGTCACGACAGGTAAATTTGTCATATTTATACTAGTTTAGGATTTTTGATGGTCAAAAAAATAATTTTAGGTAAATTTGTCATAAGTGTACTAGTTTGGGGGTTTTGGTGGTAAAAAAAAAATAGTTTTTGGTAAATTCATCGTAGGTGTACCAATTTGAAATTTTTTGTGGTATTAATCCTAAATAAAACTTGTAAGTTTGCAAACCATGAAAAAGATTGGTAATTTTGTAAAAATGTGGTAAATTACCAACAGTTTTCTTGTAAAGGAAGTCATCGGTCCTTTTTTTTTTTGTGTGTGTATTTCATTATTTTGACACTTACCAATACAAATTGAAATTTATCAACATGGAAAGAAATCTATATTTTTGGGCACTGGACAAAGAAATCGACAAACTTAAAATGTTTCGATTGTAATTAATTTGACACCCTTAGTTGATGCGTACACAGGATACCTTCTTTTCTGAAAAAGATGCTTTATGTTGTATAAACAATTTAAACCAAGTCCATATCTAACACCGACTATGTTGGCCCTAGGACGGATCCCTACAAGAACTATTGCAATGCCTGCTTTGACTTCTATTGTAAGACTACCACAACACTAAACCAAGTCCCGCGGCTATGTAACTTCTACAACAAAACAAGCGGCGATTGCTAAAGAGAGCAGTGACAAAACTGAGACTCTCCTTCAGACCGACGACCCTTCCAAAACGCCGACCACCTCAGCTCGCTGGTCGTCGGTCAAGTCGGTCGGGAACTCCACCAGGAAAACGACCTTCAAGTTGCCCCTCCGGCCTTGCTCCTTCGACACGGGCATGCCTTGCCCTACGATGACCTTCTCATAGCCCGGGTACACGATCTCATCCACCGTGAGGTCCAGGCTCTTGCCGCCCAATAGAGGGACGGAGAGGTCGCACCCGGTCAGGGCCTTCACTAGCGGGATCTCGATCGCCAGTTCCAAGTCGTCGCCTTCTCTTCGGAACAAACCGTGCTTTTTCTCCGCGATGACGAAGGTTATGTCGGCCGGTTGGACGCCGGGCCGCTCGTTCCCCATGCATTGGAATGTTATTTTGGTCCCTCTTTTCCATCCCGCCTTCACTTTTATTGTGAGCAGTTCTTCTTCTTGGATTATTTCCCTGCAAATAAAAGAGAATAATTCATCGTGTGACAAAATTTACACCTTTCTGTCTTTAATGTAATATTAAGTCTTGCTAAACAAACGTTTTCTAGAGTTTTTTTAGCTGTTCTTGCGAAAAAAATTCCCAAGCAAAAGCATTATACTCTGAGAAAACAATCTACAACTTACCCAGTATTCGTAAGGACGTCTCTCGTCACCTTGATCTTCTTCATGCAACCGTAGCACAACTCCTCGAGGGTGCACTCCAAGGTCCTCTCGATCGCTGGAGGTTTCAGCATCCCGGTTGAGTTGGAGAACATGATCGGCGTGGAGCTCATCCGGCTCGAGCTCCTCGAGAGCGAGGTCGGGACGAAGGTCGCGGAATCGGTGCTCCTCCGGTTCACGCTCCTGAAGGGAGAGGAGTGCGTGGGCGGTGGCTGGCTCCTCCGGCTCGCGCTTCTCGAGAGTGGGGATGGCATGGAGGCGAAGCAGTTCTCTCTCCGGTGCCCGAAGCATCGTCCCCTAGGGCTCTTCGGCTCTTCGTCGTGCATGCCGTTCCTGTGACTATATCTGTAGCTGTGGATTCCATTCATGTTACCCTCCTCTAGATGGATGGAGCCAAGTTCCTGGCATTCATAGTCGCTGCATGTCAAGGAGAATTCTAATGGATTGCTTAATGAGATCATTGTTTTCGATCATCCCAAATTGCTTAAACAACGATTATCACGGTTCGTATTCCTCGACGAAGTCATCAAAATCCATTTTTCATCTACTGATTTTGTTCAGAATCGATCCTCATATCACGTACATCGATCTTTGCCTAACTACCACATAACTCGTGCATCATGATATCAATTCGGATCGTGTGACAAAAAACGAAAACGAAAGCGCACCTCGCCGTGCTGTCTAAGGGATGCGGAGGTCGGATTCGCTCCGACGCGGCTCGGGGGTGAATCTGTGGCGGCGGCTTCGATGGCCTTGGGCTCGTGTCCAGCTCCGATCCGGCGGGGAGATGAGCGCTTATCGGGACTCCATTTGGCTCTGAGGCATTTGTAGGCTCTGGAGATGTCCGGAATGCAGCCGAGTTTTGGTATGCGGACGGCGTCCGAATGATCAACCATGAGAGAGGGAGAGGGAGAGGAGAGGAAGAGAGAGAGCGAGAGCGAGAGAGCATGCAAAAGGATGGCGAGGCCGAGCATACGCGAGCCGATATAAGAGGCCTTTGTTTAGCAAAATCTGTTGAAGAAAGACGAGAGAAGGTTGTTCTCCTTGATATTTTCATGTTGGCTTTTTTCCCAAAAAATTATAAATGTAAAGAAAACGAATATTCAATAAAAAAAATTTATCACCCGAAATCGGGAAAACTATCAAAAAAAAAAAATTATATCTATTGCAATTATGCCATTGGCCAGATGTACTTACTTGGAATAAGCGTGAAAGGCTTAGGCCTGAATCGACGAAAAAAAAGCTTGGGATTGATTGAATTAGCACAATTGCAATAGATTGAGAAATATTTTGGTAATTTTCTGCCCAAAATCCCCCCATTATTTTCATTTAAAATGAGGGTTGACGTCACGGCTTGGGAATTTTAATACAGGTTAGATTTGTCTTGTGATAAATTACGTAGCAATCAAATATGATAACCGAGATTAGGTTGCTTTGATTGAGATGTCGGGAGAATTCCACAATATCCTAAATCTAATGTACATATGCCAATTGAGTACTAAAGTTTTCATTTTGTCAATTTAGAGTTGAACTTTTGTATGAAATTCCAAATGTAGTCCCTCGGTAGTCCTTCCGAATTTTATATTTATGAAGATGACTTTTGTCGTCCAGTATTGACGGGTTACTCAAGAGTCCCTTTGTAATCTATCATATATGACTGATCGACGTTTTTATTTTCGTTTTCGGTCGCTGAGCAGCGAGAGAGCAAGAGGCATTTTGCGAGGTAGAAGATGCGATTTGCCATTGTGACGGTGTAATATGATAATTGAATTAGTGTAGGGGTGAGCAAACACATCAGGATCTATCCGAATCGAACCGAACCGTATCCAATAGGCTCGTTTTGGGTGGTTCCCACATAGTACTGATCCGGTTCTCAATTTCAATTTATTGAAACTAGCGGGTATCGGTGCGGTTCCTGATTTCAGGTGGGAACCATCCATCCGGATCAATCGGACCGAATCATTTATATAATATTAGAGGTGTTAATATGGGTATTTAACTAACTTTTTAACCCATTTTTTTTTTATCAAATATGGGTTCAACAAATTTAATAAATGAGTTAAATATGGATTTAAGCCTATAAAATATACTCAAATATGGGTTTTAACCCAATAATCCATTTTGGATCCGTGATCTACAGTTTCGCAAGATCACTTTTATTCAGTCGTAAACCGTCACCCGCCGCCGCCGTCTGCCCTCTGTCGCCGCCTGCCCTCAACCCATAAGCGAGCCGGTCTTTCGTGTTCGATGCGTCCGATATGATATGTTTCTTCTCGTGTTCTTCCGAATCTATAGTATCAATTCTCGTGCTCGATAGGAAGCTTGAGGTCGAGCAACGAAATCAAATCACTCCCGGAACTGGAATCGCTTCCTCTGGTGTGTCGCCATCTCCCTCTCTCTCTCGCATACATTCTGATGATGATGCACAGGATGTTGGGCAGTTGATGGAAGGAGGAGGGACGACTTACGAAGTGGAGGGAAGGATGGAGATGGAGATCAACGACTATCCAGGAGCAGGCCCTAATCCTCGTCACGATCCGCCACCGTTGCCCGCAACTGCAGCCCCTGCCACTACAATGGAACTTACCATCCATTTGCCAGCAGGGGGCCGGCAGGCCACAGTGGCGGCGGCAGGCTGTCGACGCAACAATTTTTACATTTTTTTTAATTTTATAAAATAAATATTTCATGATTTGATTAAATATATAAATATTTAAATTGTACGCGTCGGGTATGGATCGGATCAGGTCCGGTATGGGTCTTAAAATTTGTACCGTATGAAAATGGGCCAAAATAGGTTAAATTGGTCGATATGAATCGGAACATATTCGATCCGACTCGAATCCAATCCAACTCACCCGTTTACGTGCATGCGCATATATATATTAATTATAATTATTTCTCTCAATCACGAGACTCCCCAGCGCCACTCCCCCATGCATGCAGCACCATCCCCAAAGCAAATTTACTGTGTTGGATGATTTTGTTCCATGTACTTGGGTTTGGCCATAGAGGAGATTTAACCTCTCACTTCAAAAATATAGATCGTGCCTTTACAGTTTTACTTCTCACTTCAAAATGGAGGTGATTTTTTTTTCTATGAATTTGTCGAACAAATCAGCAAGTGCACTACCAACACTCATGCCATCTCTTTATCCCATAGGAATTAGGGGTGACCATGGGCTGGTTTGGGCTCGAAACCGGCCCGAAACTGAACCGATCAAAACTGGAACCGATCGGTTGACCGGTTCTCCGGTTAGGAACTGGAATCGACCGGTGGCCATAAAGGTCCGGTCCTGATTCCACTGGAACCGAAACTAGTGATTCCAAACCGCCGTTGGAGCCAATGGCCAATACCAAAAAAAAAAAATGAATTATACAAAATTTATAAATACCCCATCTTCATCTTTCATTTTTTCACATAAATTCTTTCAAATTCTCTCAAGCTTCCAATTCTCTCAAACTCTCAATTACGTTCTCGATTGTCTAATTTTTTATTTTATTTATTATCTCATTTAATAATTTCATATTGCAAATTCTTTTTCATACCATATATTTTTTTGCATTATACCATATATTTTTTATATATCCAAAAAAATGGCAAGTGGAAGCAGAGTTAGTGGCGAATGTAAGAGCACAATGGGAGAACCAGTTATCATAATTCTCATGATTATGCAAATTAGAGAGTTGATGTAGATAATGAAATCAACATTTTTCCTAATATGGAGGAAGTAGCCACACAAGAAAGTCTTCATCCTCTAACGAGTCTGACCGCTACCGGTGTTGAAGAAATGTCAACAACAAAGGAGCGAAGATGATGCATCAATCATATGAGAGTACCTCACAAAAGTTGAAGATTTTGAAAAAAAGTCTAAATAGGTATAATTTAATTTGTAAACATTGTACTAAATAATACAAATTTGTAGGTGGACAATGATATGGAACATTTCCTTGACATCTTAGGTCGAGACATTTAACCGAAATGGGAAATTGATACCACCCAATAACAAATTTCTAGGTATGTCAATCCTAACACTTTTCCATTATTTCGTTTTAATGAAAAATTTATAGAAAAGAATTAGGTGAATTTATTTTCATTGAACATTTATCATTCAATTTTGGTGAATTAATCAATTTATACAAAATGCATGTGCTCCATAAGCAAAACGTATTCCTAGAAATTATAAAAATCTTTATAGAAATGGAAAAAAAACATTGCAAACATTTTTTTTTTATGAATTTTAATGGATGTGTGCATATAGGTAGCGATATTTGGAATGATCATTAGTAAAATAATTCTTATGTGGTATAACATATCACTAGATAGATTATGATTGGAATATTCAAAAAAGAGTTATTGCATTTAAAAAATTTTATGATAGGCATACGGCAAATAATATTTATAGATTAATTAGGCAAATTTTAGAAGAATATTATTTGTTTCATAAAATTTTTTTAATTGATTTTGATAATGTCGCGGCAAATACTGCTTCGATTGTTGAACTTGAAAATATTTGGAAACCCACTTTTGGTGGATAATTTTTTTACGTTAGATGTGCTTGTCATGTTTTAAATTTATGCGTACAAAATGATTTAAAAACTCTTTAAGTTTCTCTCAATCCGATAAAAACAGTAATTTAATATTTATGAAAATATCCAAAACAATGAAAGAATGGACAAAGTTTTGTAAATTAAATGGAAAAAAAATCAAAAAGATTTCCAAAAGATATTCCAAATCGTTGGAATTCTATTTACGAGTTGATTAACGAATCTTTTGCATATAAAGATTTATTATGTGCATTTATTTCAGATAATATATCTGAAATTAGTTTATACCCTCAAGAATGAGATAGTTGCAAAAAAAAAGACATTTTAAAAGTATTTAATGATACAACTTATAGTTTATCTAGTGTTTATTATCCAACAACACATTTATTTTTAATAAAATATATTAATATTGTTAAAGTTTTGAAGAAAATGAAAATGATGATAAGTTAGGTGATACTATTAACATAATGCGAGCAAAATGACTATATTATTATAGATAAATTCCTATTATTTATTTAGTTGCTTTTGTTTTTTAACTATGTTGTAAATTAGATGGTTTATGTGATTATTTGAATACGTATTATGAATTTTTATATTTAGCTCGTACGATAAATATTAGAACTATAGAAATAAATGTTAAAAACATAATAATATAATTATATAATAAATTTTGTAAAACATATAATGTTGTAGGTTATAGTCGATGTGAACCTTAATCTAGTAACTTACAATATGAAGAGCCAGATAAAATTAGTAGAAGGTATCAACTTTTGATTAAAAAAAGGAAAAAATGATGTAATAGAAAATAATTCTAAAATAGAAAACTATCTAACCATTTTCTTTTGAATTTGATAAATTTGAAGGCAGCAGAAATTTCAATATATTAGATTGGTGGAAGAGGCATTTCACCCAATACCTAATTCTTGCTCTGATTGTAAAATAAATTTTAGCAATCCATATTTCAACAGTTGCGGTAGAACAAGCATTTAGCGTTAAGGGTAATATTTTAAATGAACGACGTTCAAAATTAACTCCGAATCGGTGAAGTTTCAAACTTGTGTTGACGATTGAATAAAGACTCAATATAGACAACAAGAGATAGATCGCAATAATGAAATCGAATTCTTTGATGACGGAGACACCACCAACATGGATACAGGAATGGGTAGCGATGATTGAGGATAAGGTAAGTATGGAGCTATCAAAGGTAAGAAAACTATATGGGTTTTAATTTTTCTATCCCCAAAAAGATATGTAGGTGTTTAATAATAAATCATTAAGTTTAAGCCCTCTCTCTCCCTTTTTTTCCTCTACATTTAGTTGATAATATGTTATTTCATAATTCATTATTTGATAATTTAATTACAATTTTATTACAAATTCATCACAAATTAATTTTTAAACTCAAAAACCTTAAAAAAAAAATCAAATCGATTCAAAACTAACGGTCAACGATTAGAACCTCCAATTTGGAACCGCCAATTCTAAATTGCCGAACCGGCTTGGAACCTCCAATTCCTCTAAATTTGGAATCGAAATAGCTGGTTCATGAATTGGAACCGGTGATTCCCAAACCGTGGCCACCACTAATGGGAATGACTTCATTGATTCACTCGCGCACAATCTTTTTTAATTGATATTGGTGCTCGGTACTCAGTAGGACCAGTTTCATGGACCCACTTAGGAATTAGATCACAATTCGGTCCGGTTCCTGAGTGGGTCCATGGAACGACAGATAGTTTACGATTTTTATTTTGTGGAACCTATCCCTAACTAGTGATTCTTGGTTCTAGGGTGGGAACCACTCACCTTGTAACCAATCCCTCCTAAATTAGTGTAATTTAATCAATTTAGGTTAGGGAAAATTACCAAAAAAGTCTTAAATTTATTTTAATTGCGATAATTCAATCCTAAATTTTTTTTTACCAATTTAATCATAAACCTTTACATTTGTGCCAATTCAATCCTTTCCAATTAATTTTGGTCAGAATTTGCTAACGTGACATGATCGACGCTGACATAGATAATTCTTAAATAATATCTAATAATTTTCTCATATTTTTTTCTCTCTTTCTTTTTTTTTTTTCCTTCCCTTTATTCTTTCTCTAGCTGGTCGTCTAGGGTTGGTGAGGTCCACCTCAACTGCCTCTAGCCAAGCTCGCCCAGCCAAGGCAAGGTTGGCTTTGTTATCGCTGAGCGAAGTCGAGCCTCGTCGGCCTATGCTTTTGGTGGGTTGTCGATTGGTGGAAGAAAAAACACATAAAAAAATAAAAATTCACAAAATATTAAAATATTATTATAAATTATCCACATTAGCGTTGGTCACGCCAAGTGAGTAATTTCCGATCAAAATTAACTAAAAAGGACTGAATTAGTACAAATGCAAAATATTTATGACTGAATTGTAAAAAAAAAGGTTTTGTGACTAGATTGGTACAATTATAATAGGTTTATGACTTTTTAAATAATTTTCACATTTAGGTGCCTAGAGCTGAAGGATAGGATATAAGCATGGACTAATGGTGACCGAAGCTTTTCTAGATTTAGGGTCCGTTTTTTTCTCAAAAACCGAATGATTTATAAAATATTTTCTAAATAATAATTACTTGTATGACTTGTAAAAATGAATGAACGGAAAACATTTTTATCATACGCAAAAATCATTGAACATAAATTATTATTGACAGTGAAAACATTTTCTATCGACTAATAATTTTAATAAAGTACGGTCATTCTTAGGAAATTATGTTTTAACTTATTTATTTTCCACGAATTAAATAAAGGTTGGCCAATTTCTTTTCCTCGACTCATCTATTCGTTGCTTTCAGTTGGATGGATCAAGTTGGCTTGGTTTCAAGGTCGTTGCGTTGGGTGGTCGACACACCCTTTGGCGAGACAAGAACAAATTTATTCCTTCTCGCTCATGTAATTGAGTTTAAAACTTTTTAAAACTTTTAAATTCAATTGCATCTTCTCCATAAGTTTTATGACTTTCGGTGGACTCATTTTTAAATGAAACTAAGACGGGTATTAATGATTCATGCTTGATTCTCGACTTAATTGGTGTTTAAAGGTAATTTAATCAAATTAATTTGTATTCAATGTTTTTTAGCCAAAAAAGAAAAAAAGAAAAGAAAAAGGAAGGATGGTCTTGGAAATAACCCACCGCAGAGAAAATCAGAGAAACCCCACGAAATTTCATTGGCGCCATTTCAACTCTGGACATTGGGTCTGAGAAAACCTTCCCTCCTCAGTCCCTTCCTTAGCCTCTCAAAAAAACCAGCGAACGCCCCCTCTCGACCCGACCGGTAAGAACCTGAAGAATGACGACGGAGGTGGTCTCTCCCATGGACATCGACGGCGACGAAGACAACAACAACCACGACCACCCTTCGAAGTCGAACAAGGGCAAAAGCGCCGTGGTCCCCGGTACTTCTCCGGATGGCAAGGCCACGCCGTGGGTCGAGAAGTACCGTCCTCAGTCGCTCGCCGATGTCGCCGCTCATCGCGACATCGTGGACACCAGTGCGTCTCTCTCTCTCTCTCGCGTTCCTCCTGTTCTCGACTGGGTTTATATCCGGTTTCGCTCTTATTTTTCCCTTTGTTTCTGAAATAACGTTGGAGAAAGAAAAAAAAAATTGAGTTTTAGGCCAACATGGGATTCTTGTTTTATCCCTATTTGAGGGGTTTCGTCAATTCGCTTGTTCGTTGAATTGGTTCAGTCATATTCTGGTCGGTGTTAGGGTAAATTGGTGTCTAATTAGGGAATTTCGACTCGAGCTCTTTAATATGATGCGTCCTATGTGATTTGGAATCTTAATTCTTTAGTTTTGAGCTTTGACTTGTTCTTATATGGGGTGTTGGATATTTCGAACAGTTGATAGGCTGACGAATGAGAACAGGTTGCCACATCTATTGCTGTATGGCCCTCCTGGCACGGGCAAAACCTCGACCATACTGGCAGTGGCTCGCAAGCTTTATGGAGCACAGTATCACAATATGATCTTGGAGTTGAATGCATCTGATGATAGAGGCATCGATGTTGTGCGGCAGCAGATTCAAGACTTTGCTAGCACTCAGAGCTTCTCGTTTGGGTAACTACGAATTTCCATTTGG
>JAGVVM010009139.1:0-13504 GCA_019149425.1 Psidium friedrichsthalianum
CATCTTGCTTCAGTATTCCAATGCAACTTCGGGAGGTTCGATCGACACTGGTCACAATATAAGAGCGCAGGATCTTGGGCTTCTCCTTTGCTCAGCATCAGAAAGCTTCTCGGTGGTTCTTAAGTGTGCAACATCTTCACAAGATTGGCTACACTAAAGTTGCTCGGGAGGCACTTGTCCAGGCAAATTTGAGGACTAACTGCAGCAACGGCACTCTGTGGGAGCTAGAAAGTTCCATTCTCACATTGATGCGGAAAATTGACCAGGCTTTGAGCTCATTTGCTCTTAATTATCACTTATCCGTGACTGACATATGGTTTGCTGATAGGCATATTGGCAAAAGCATTTGTATACCTCGTTTTGTGCATTTTTGCAGTTCTGTTTTCCAGTTGGTCAATCTATGAATGATAGTATCTGTAGAGAATTTTGTACACTTTATTCTTTATGGAGTCCAGTGGTTGCATCTGGATGCTTATAATGAGATTGAGTGGGGACGTTCGCCCTTAACATGTATAAATCAAAATTAAATATCAACTTTGACAACAACAAACTTGGCCTTATCAATTAAGTGGGAAGGGCAAATGCTCCACTTTGGACAAATACTTCTCTGGTTTATTCTGGTGGGAATTTCCTTTTTGTGGCACATAAACTAGATACGGTATATTCTACTGAAGGTTTAGTGATCCATGATGGAACAACTTGGTTGGATTAGTTATGCTGATGATACCATTCCAACTTGGAGTTGATCGGCAGCATATGCTAGAGATGGGATGGCCCTGTACAGTCCTGCTATCTGGGGGCCTTGTTCAAAGGAAAGCCCATTGTAGTGATGATGTTAGACGTGTTCCGATGCGAATTCAGTAGGACTTCTTTTATTGTATAGCTTCCGAAGCTGGATAGTAGCCTTCTCGCTGGTGAATAATTTGGTTTTAGTCTCTATTCATGTTGGTTTCGCTTTGGTTTAGAATGTTGTCCGGTTTCCTTTTTCGATTGAACGCTCGCCTTTTATTAGCTCTTAAAACCCAAAGGCCGGAGCCTTTTTCACGGGAGCTTCCTCCGTTCCTTTTTTTTTTCCTCTCCCGTCCTGTTCTTTTTCTGACCGTCTGCTCCCCTTTTTCTTTTTTAGCCGAAGGCGCAGCTGGGGGAGGTGCAGGATATCTCTGCAATAAGGATATGGTCAAAGCCTCCATACTCCAAATTTCGGTCTTTTCCCTTTTCTTGTTTTCTGCTGCGCTGGTTTGTCTGGGGATGAAAAGGGGACGTCTGACATTTCCACTTCTGCTTCTGGTTTCTGCTGCAGCGTTCTCTGCTGCCCTGCTGCGCCCAGTCCGGTTCAATTGCACCGGTCCGGTCCAATTGAACCGGTATATTGCAATCGGGCTGGTTCGACCATTGTTTAGGCCGGTTCTGACAAAAAAAAAGCGGTTCTTTGATCTAGAAAAAATTGGGACCTCCCCATGACATGCCCTACTCAATCGATATGGAATTTGGCGACGACACGATTTTTTTGGTTCACTTCGGATATGCAAAAGTGGGCTTTTGAGGACACAAATGAATTTTCGAAAAATAAAATGACCTGGATAAGGGGGAATTTAAAGAAAATTTTTGATTATTTTTTTCAGATTTTTTGGACCTCATTTGGTTTTTTTGGCTATTTTTAAATTAAAATAAATATTAAAAAATACGAAAATTACCGAAAATATTTTTTGTCCAAATTGATTCCTTAAGCTTGGTAAGGCTCCAAAGTTAATATTTTAATTTTATAAATTTTATTTATTTTCTATTAAATTTTTAACAAAGAACTATAATTAAAATTCAGGTATCCACATATACGAGTCCAAATCAGCCTAAACCAAAATGACGTTACTTTGGGAAAATTTTTAATTTTTTTAAATTCCTGCATTCTTTTTTAATTTTTCTACTTTCTCGCTAATTCCTATTCTAGGGGCTCTAGACGTGTCACGTGGTGAGATCTCGTCCACCATATTTTAAAAATAGATTTTTTATTTTCAAAAAATGGTTTGGACGATTGAGATCCTAACACGTAGCAAAACTTGGGCCATACGATCGCTAATTTGAAAAAATCAAATTGAATTTCTCAAAATGTTTTTTTTTTAAACTTCAAATCACGACATGTGGCACAATGTCCACCGTCAGATCTGGATTTCATTTTTTATTCCAAAAATTACTTGTTAATTCCAAAAAAAATAACTAGCTTACGTGGCATGTCATGTGGCAACCACGTCAGCGCCACCTCGACCGTTGACCGATCAACATCCATTGATTAGTCAATGATCGCAAGATTGAAAATGACCATGGATGGCTGAGATTTTTGGCGACATTCAATAGTGAGATCTTATTCGATTTGCGTGATCTTAGTATTGTTAAAATCATCTTGACATGACCTATAACATATCGAAAATCAATAAAAAAAACAATGAAGGATTCAAGAAACCGCTATTGACGGACCTTCGAGAGCTCAAGTATTGTACTTACCTTTTTTTGGTGACGAAATAGTGATCCAACGTGTTTAGGACCTTTGTTGAGTCTCTACAAAGCTTGCGAGCTCAGTCTCAAGGCTCGATTCACTCTGGATTGCTATGATCGAAGCTCTGAAGCATTTCCTCCAACCTTCGTCAATGCCGAACATGAGCTCCCCAAAGAATCTTCTCTCTCTCCTTTCTCTACCGTTATGTTCTTGTTTCTTACCTTTGGGACTTATGCCAGAACCAAGCTCTTCTCAACTCAACTTGGCCTCTCACTGCTTCACCATCGGACTCGTCTCGCCTCATCATCACTAGGCCTCGTTTCGTCCTAAGCTCTCTTGCGATTTTCTTCTTTGCTCTCTATCGCAACCCGATCTTCAATCGATCGGGCTAATGGATTGCTATGCCCTCCAAGAATGGACTTAGCTTGGGCCTCCCAAACCTATACCAAATCGCGGCGAGTTATTTAATTCGACTTTAAATATGATCGGGTGACATGTATACGTGTATATGCTTTCGGAGTCGCCACCGATCTTTCGGAAAGATATATTAAAAATCTCATCGGATGGTGGGAGTAGTCGCACAACTCTAACGAAACCAGAGATTTGGGATCAGGACTTAGTTATGCAAATGTTGCCATTAACACCCTTTGGTACCGAATTTGAGTGATTTTCCTGACTATGATGTCATGCAAATGAATTGGAATGAGGGAATCCTAAAATATAGGAGTTCATGTAGATGGAAATAACTAACTTATCAATCACGATCGGTAAGATAGGTACGCAAATCAAGGATCAAAAGCATATGGATAAAATGCATCAAATCAATACACAATATCCCTAATAAAGCCCTATTGGTTTAGACAAGGGGTGTATTAAAGTTTGGAAGAATTTTAGGATGATTTGAAAGCGATTTGCCCATCAAAGGTAAAATTGTCATTTTGGGGCATAATTTGCCCAAAGGGCGAAATTATAAATTTTGAATGGTTTTGGAACCCAAATTATTTAAAGTAAGATTGGGCAGTTAAATGTGCTCGTTTCCTAATATTCGAGATTTTCTGAAATTTGTTCGGATTTTTTTGAGACAATTTGCCCATTCTTAAATGTGCTCGTTTCCTCATGTATGAAAAATATTAAAAATACCAAAACTTATTTTTTATTCAAAATTAGTTCCTTATACTTGGCAAAAACTTCCAACGCTGATTTTGAAATTTTATAAATTTTAATGAATTTTTTATTAATTTTTTTAAAGAAAAAGATTATTAAAATTTCGATGTCAACACCTACCTTCTCCACTTTTTGCTTTTTAAGCCTGAAACTCTTGTAATGTTTTGAAGTGGGACATTGTGCATGCAATGACTTATTGCCCATTTTTAAAATTTTTCTTATATTTTATTTCGAAAATAGTGATCCGGGCTGCGCTTCTAAGCCCAACCCTGCTAAAGCCATGAGCCGAAATAAAATCTAAAACAAGGGCCCATTTTTGCCTAAACCTCCCAATCAAGCCTAGAGCCCAACTTCCCCACTAAGCCCAATTCGAAAAATCAAAACAAAGGCACTGGTTCAGCCACCGAACTTGACCTAACTCAAATTATATTTTTTATCGATCTTTTTCTTTTTCTCTTTTAATCCACTTTTTTTTCCACTTGCTTTTCCTATTTTTTATTCTATTCTTGGTCGTCTTCTTCGCTGGACTTCTCACGGAACTTACTGGACGCTGAGGCTGGTCCGCGAGCGTAGTAGGGGGCGGAAGGCTGGACGCTGAGGCTAGCCCGCGAGCGAAGCAGAGGCGGCAAGCTGGGACGCTCTCTGTGTCAGTTTTCTCTTTTTTCTTCTCTACCAAGAGCCCTTTGGCTCCTCTCTCGGTGAAGCCCGCTCCCCTCTCAAGCTCCCACCAAAGCTCTGTCGGTGAACTCTTTAAAATGTCCGGTCCTCTTGGAACTTCCTCCATTCCAAAATCATGTTTCTTTTTACTGCTTCTCAGTCAAAACCTCCTCTGGCGTTCTGCCCATTTCTCTTTGCAGACTTTGGGATCAGCTGGAGGATTTCCTGACCTCAAAGATGTGGCCTGCTGCACATGCCTTTTTGATGCTGCAAAACCTTGACTGCTTTCGCTGCTTTAATTCTGCAGGATTGCCGAAAGCGTGACAGAGAGGAAAACCAAATCTGATTCTGCTCTCGTGCTTTGCGCGGAGTTCGGGTCAGAATGGTCGGGGTCGAACCAATTCTGCAGGTTTTCGTGAATTAATCCCAAAATTGAGTTCTAGGACAGGGAAATCGTCTGGGAGAGGTGGTCCCGGGTCAACTTGGTTTCATTTAACATAAAACGTCCAAATCCAAAGTTTAATCAGAGTAAAAATTCAAGCAAGTAAGGCCCTTAATGGTCAATTTGTATCAATCTGAGCCCACCAATAGTCCTACGATGATGAAAAACGTATGGTCCTGGGTCAACTTGGTTTCATTTAACATAAAACGTCCAAATCCAAAATTTAATCAGAGTAAAAATTCAAGCAAGTAAGGCCCTTAATGGTCAATTTGTATCAATCTGACTCCACCAATAGTCCTACAATGATGAAAAACGTATGGGTTGGTGTTTTTTTTAAAAAAATGAATATGCCCAATTGATCATGATTTGAAGTACAAGGACCAAAATGAAATTTCAATTAGGTTCATTTTTCAATATGCTCAAATAGCGAAAGTGATTGGCTAGAAATGTAATTAAAGATATTGGAATCATATTGTCATAATTGGCAAAACGTGAAAAAAAAAAACTCTGAAAAGAACTCAATTCGTGATTTTTGTTCAACTAGGGATCTAAATGCAAAATTTTTGAAATTGAGGTTCCTGATCAAATTTTTAGATTTAAAATGATCGAAATGCAATTGGGATTAAAAGAAGACTTATGACTTTTTTTTAAAATATTTCTCTGATCGTAAATGCTATTTTGTAATTTTTGGGTATTTTATAATATATAAAAGAATATCGAAAAATGCAGAAAATATAGAAAAATATTGTTTGTTGAAAATTAGTTCTCTAGGCTTGGCTAAGGGTTTCGGAGTTAATTTTTTCTTTTTATAAATTTTTATTGAATTTTTTAAATTAATTTTCTAAAAAAGATTAATTAAAAATCAAGTGTCAATACTAACCTCGTAGGCCAATCGGTTAGCCAAATTTTTTGGCTGATCAAGGGAATTTTTTTTCAAAATGAAAATTTAATCTAATTTTTTGTTAAATTAAATTAAAAAACAAAATTTAAAATAAAGAAACACAGGCGCTTGATTTTTTTTCCTTTTTTTACTTTTTACTTTTTTTTTTTCAAAATCTCTTAAAAAAGAAAAAGGAAAAAATAAAATAAAATAGTTAATTTAACATTGAGGTCCTTTTTTTAGACTAATATAGTCACTTCAGGTACAGACCCTTATTTCACATAATGAGGGTACTTCTGTAGCGTCCCAGGACGCCATCCCTTTTTCCGCTAATCGCAATCTACTTTGATCTAATATATGTGTATAAATAGAGGGTGAACGAAATAGGCAACGCCATCATACAAGTGCATGCATAAGGGTAGGCACACATAAAAAGTACAACCTCTGAAGGTTCACTACGGCTTACAATAGATAGTAAGATTTACCTGGCGACTAAAAAATTTAAAAATACTTACATTTTATATATAATGAGCATTTAAGTACATCAATCATTTAAAGCGAAAAAGTACACTAAGGAGGATTTAAAAAGGTAATTATAACATCTAATCTCGAACACTATCCAATATCTCCTTTGGCATGCTTCGACACCAACTCCATCACCTTGAGTTGCAAAAATTTTCTACTTCTACTTTCTGTTCCAAATCCATTCATAGGATAAAAATTTCTCATCCATCTATACAGTGGATCCAGCACCACAGAGAGATGATCTACTCTGCCACAGTTGTCCGAAGCAGCAGAGAACTTTCAACTTCTTGGGTGGCAAAACTTCTTTCGGCAACAACCTTCGACATACATCTAAGACAAACAAAATAAATCGAGTCATGGATTAGAGTACACATGAAGAACCTCAAGAAGTGGATTGTTTTCCAATTTGCCGAGGTAACAACCTTTTGCATGGTCTTCTTGAAACAAGTTTTATGCTCTTCCATGGATGCGTTGATAAATTCATCAATGTGATCCTTCAAATCCTCCAAGAAAGCGACGTCTTCCTTCTTATTTTTACAGCATGAAGTAAGAAGTGGAGGTGAAAGCTTTTCCTGCTGGCTTTTTGGGGCTTCCATGGATACTGCTGCAAAACAACCATGACACACAATGCCATATCACATGTAAAGAAAACCTAATGCAAATTTAAGATCCACTGATCGGATTGAGGAATCAGTGTAAAGTGCCTTATGCGCATGAGTATATGTTGATAGCACTCTTCAGATCACATAACACCATTCTGTTCTATCTATGATGAGCTCAATAGTTCGGGAATAAAGAGTAACGCAGAAACATGATCATGCAACCACATATCCAAGCTTTGTCTATTCTTGGCTTCTGTGCTTAACCAAGAGCACTAAAGGATCTGTCACTTCTTTGCCTTTGAAGTGTACATTAGGTTATTTCAAGACACAACTAGCAGCAGCATATCCTCAACTTCATGCTACTACCAATTTAAGCAACACTGTGAATGTCGTAACAAACGACATGCACAATTGCACATCATAACCAGCGTATGAGAACGGCAGCTGATTCTATAGATGCTAAGAGCAGACATAATTGGCATGTTAAGAAAAAAATAATAGGTTCATTTATCTGGTATCTCGCACTCTTGTTCCAGCCACTCTCCACGCCATGCCTAATCACTACAGAGAGCCGGAAATGCCGCCTTTAGTACAACCAACTCCATCAACTTTAATGTCTCGTGCCTAATTCTTTTAGTCATCACACGGGAAAGAACACCGGACCTGTTGATTTGAACCAAAAGAAAGGAACATCTTCCCGGTAAGACTAGAGAACTTCAACTTGAAGCCATACACCCCAATAGCTACATGTTGAAATTTATAAGCACCAGGGAATTTACAGGTGCCACGAAACAAAGTATGAAACAAGGGACCATTATCTTATCAGCTAAGACTAGGATCATTCCAAAATCGATAACTTCACCGCCACCCATACCCCACCCCAGGGAGAAGAAAATAGGCTTTGGCCATTTTCGTCATCATCCCATTTCTAAATTTCTTCACACTCAGCCAGGTAAGTCATTAGAACTAAAATCCCATAATCAACAACATTGTTTCTGGTCTAAATTTCGATCAGCGGTATTCTGTGTCTGCGTAAAACACCTGCCCAACTTCCATTGATCATAAAGAGAGACCTCGGCCCCGTAATTAAAGCGAACCCGCTGTAAATAAAATCCCTTTTTGTTAAGGAAAAAACATCACCTGCTTGATGACAAAAGAGCCAGCAGAGCCCGCAACGATGAAGACAAAGTTGAGATTGCCGTCTCCGACTTCTCTAATCTTCAGGTCATCGAATGTATTCCCCAGCTTCGAGGAGAGAGCGGGAGTGTGCTCGATGTACTCCACCAGGGACTTCTGGTCCAGTGGCCGGAACTCCGCGGAAGCCATTGAAGTGGTGTGTCGACGGCTGTGACCCCACGGTTGGCGGTGGGCATGGGGAATTAAAAGGTCCAAACTCGAACTCGGAGTTGGACTCAGTGGCTCAGCTTGGTATTGGCTAAGTTAATTATGAGAAGGTGAAATGTTAATAGGATGTTCTCGTATCTCAACCTGGCCTTCTTCTTGGGAAGATCGGGAATAAATAACTATCGACCTCATTCGTTTACTTGATTTTTTTCTTTTTTTTGGGTCAGAGACTAAAATAGCGTGTATATACTTATTTCTCTGTTTTTTTTTTTCGACCTTCTGCTCTAGTGTTGTGGGATTACTACCAACTATTTTAGAAATTTAATCTGTTAGATGAAGGCGTCGTTTGATTTTTAATTATTCTATCACATTGGCCATCTACTAGATCGGCCGAGTCTATTGCCTCCCTAGTCTCTCAATGACGCCCTCAACAGCCCGAGACTTGTCTTTGCTAGCGTCTAGATTGCCTCCAATGGAGTAAAGCTGAGCGAGAGCTACAATCTGGAGGTGGAGATGGCGAGCTTGGTGGCGAAGGAGATGAATCGAAGCAAGCTGAAGAAAGTGGGTTTGACGATGCTGACCCGGGAGCTCAAGGGCAAGACCTGGAAATTCTTACGGGAGATTGCATTGGACTAGTGGGATTTTTAAAGATTTTTCAAAGATTTTTAATCCCATCTCAGGTTACGTAAAATGTGTGATAGTTTTATATAATCCAGAAGATATTCAGAGGATTTCTAATCTCATTTTATCTTATTCTATCTCGATTCAAATTTGGACGATCAAACACAGCTTTCGCGTTTGAACGGTCGATTGTCAACGTTTTGTTTAATTACGAGTTGCATAGGGATTTTCTAAACGAGCTTGACAATTTGATTTACCTTCAGGCTTTGACAGGCCCAGTCCATTGCTCCCGTGGAGTCGTCAACTTTTTCAGGTCCATTGATAGCCCAGTGATTATGAGATATGAAGATAAATTATGTTTTTAAGTTAACAGAATCCGCTAATTGGCTTCCAGTTCAATAAAATTGAAATGCGGAGAAAAAATCAACATTACACATGAATTATCCTCATAAGATTTAATACGAAATAAGGATATATTTTATTCATATCATCAAATAACATGGATAATGGTTTTTCCAAATTGAAGATTAAACAAATCGAAAGATTATTACATTCTAATTTGAGTTGGACGTGATCCACGTGCAACAATGCCAGATTGGAAGCCAGATAAGTAGGTTTCAGTGAGTATGAATTAATGGAAGAATCACATTGAACTTTTTTTTTTTTATGAGTCATTGATAAAATCACACGTTACTAAAGGGCCAATTTGGTGGTTATCACGTAATTAATATGCATAATATAACATCAATGAAATTAAATATCGGTAATTATTAATTGAATATTGGATCATATTATATTATTATGTCATCAAATTCACGAAGCACTCTGCTAATCTTATGAAGTATTTAAGTCAAGGGCCGATTAAGTGGCCCTCAAATGCAACTATTTGTACTTTGCAGTGCAGGGTTTCAAACTCGTGTCATGTTGCTATTAATTCACACATTCACAGGTTATCTACTAAATCATTAAAAAAACATCGGTTTATTTCCACGCAGTTTCAAGTGCACCGTATTTAGCATTGCATCGCACACTTTTTTTTTTTCGCGAAAAAGTGCATTGTATTTCTTTTGTTTTTGTTCTTGATTTTTTTTTTTGGTCTTTCAACACCAAAGAGAAAGAAGTAGACTTTAAAGAAAAGACCAGATTACTAAGATGACTTTTATCCAATCATATATCCTTTGATTACCACCTAGTTCAATTCCGAATTTTAAAATACAAAATGCGTACTCCATCATCTTTTCAACATTTTCTTTCGACTCTTGAACCGCTTATAAAAACTAAAGTAATTTGAGTAATTCTGAATTTTTTTACGATAAGGTATCAGTTTTTTTTTTTTGAAACTTTTCTGTGTATGGATTCCTCATTCAAATGGGAAGTCGATGCCATCTTTGCCTTGTTCAAGTGTAACGTTCGCAAGGACTCAATGGTACTAAATCTAGAAATTTGTCCATCTTACTGTTATTTCATCCAATAAAGCACATTGTAAGGCACATCTCCTTCTTTCTCTCTTTCTCCTTTTTCTCTTTTTCAAAGACAGGTTTTCTTTAGCATATCTCCTCCTATCCAAATATTAAAAATTGATACATTGGCAGATATAAAGTTCGCCATGAGGAAAAGGAAGGACAATATGGCTTGTATATTGGTCATAAAAAAAATATCATCCATGGTTCCCTGATTTCTCACATAATATGATAATAAAGTAAATAGATATTGCAAGCATTCGAAAAATCTATAAATGTTTCATGTTATTTTGGTTTTATTTGAAAATGACATCCACTTAATTTTCTTATATATTTTAACACTGAACCTTTTTTTTTTTTTTTTGATAATCGAGATGTCCTTGCGGTCGGTAAGTTTTGCGCTAGCCCCCCCCCTGACCCTTCACTTAAAAATACGCAATGTCCAATAGGGGATTTGAACTCAATACCTAAAGCTCGTGACCGCACAGGTCCCAGCCCACCTAGCAATTGAGCCACCGATGGTGGATTGTTAACACTTGACTTTAATCGGTCTTTTTTATAGAAAATTAATAAAAAAAACTCAACAAAAATTTAACTAATTCAAAACTTGACTTTGGGGGGACCCTTGGCCAAACACAGGAATCAATTTGAGAAATTTTTTTTTTGAATTCATTTAAAAATAGCTGAAACATAGAGAAAAAATAAATGAGGTGGAAAAAAATCTAACGAAATATAATATATTTTATTTTAATTGCCCTCTTTACATAGGGCCATTTTAGATTTTGAAATTCAGTTTGGATCCTTGTAAGTCTTAATTCCCATATCTATATTGAACCGAAAAATTGGTTTTGGTGCGAAATTCCAAACTGATCGAGCAATGCTGCACGCCAGGACTTAAATGGTCTAAATCGGAGGAACGCTTTTGTTTTTGAGGAATCAACCTAAAAGGTCGAACCGGCCCAATTAGTGTGTACCGGTTCAACTGAACCGTCCAATTGAACCGGACCGGGCCTAAAGCAGTCAGCGACCAGCCGAAAAACGAAGCCGAAAGAGCAGACAGGCTTTCTCGATCCCTTTACGCCACGGATGCAGAAGCAGCGAGCAGCACAGAAAGTGCCAAAACCCTACAAGACACACCTCCCGGGAAAAACTGAGACCATGTCCGTTACCCTGACGGTCCAGCCAGCAGGTCCCCCAGATGCCCAAAAGGGCAAAAAGAGAGGGTTCTCAGGCGGTTTTTGGTACCAAGAGGACGGAAAAGCAAGCTCCCAAAAGGATGCAAAAAGGGAGTTTCATAAAAAAAAAAAAAAGTCATAAATGTGAGCCGCGTGCGGGAAGTTCCATGCAGTAGAGGCTCCGAAGCCTTTTCATGCGCGATCCCAATCTCCTTTTTTTACCTTTTTCAGCCTTGAGAACAGAGAGTGCCTCTTCCTAGCGCCATCTGTCCTCCCCTTTCTCTATTTTTTTTCGGTAATGTTTTTTCCCCATCCTTCTCCATCCCCAAAAAGAGAAGGCAGATCGAAAAACAGAAGAAAGAGGAGGAGGAGACACCAAAGAGCAAAAGGAAACAGGAGAGCTCTAGAGGTAGACTTCACAGTTGTGGGCTCCCACTTTTGAAAACAAAAAAAAAGAGTGGTGTTTCACAAAGAGCAAGCCTCACCCACATCCCCACCGTGGCTCAGCCCCGGCGCCGTCGCACGCCTCTATCGTCTCCATGTGGACGACCGCCAGCTATCGACCTCTCTCGAGTAGCTCCGGTTCCTCCGCGTGTTTGACATCCCCGAATGGACAGCTCAGTGGGCGAGGAGGTCGTGAGCGTAAGGAGAACTCGTGAGTTAGGGGTGGGAGGTCTGGTTCCAGAACGACAAAAATAAAAAAGAAAGAAAGAAAACGAGAGTAGAGTGACTTGGTTCTTGTAGGAGTAAAAGTTCTGGAGGGGGTCTCCACGTTAAAATAAAAAAAAAAAAAAGAGAGCTCCGTGAGCTCTCAAGAGCGAAAAGAAAGACTGAGCGAAGGAGAGAGCTGCTGGAAAGTTTTTAATCGAGGAGATAGAGGAACAAAAAACAAGGCGAAGATCAAAAGTAAAGCACAACGGAGAAAAACGAGCCGGGGGCCTAGTGGGCTCTTTCGGCAGCCTTCATCTCTTTGGGGCTTTTCAGACGTTCTTGGCGGGAAGCTCCTGCTAGCAGTTCGGGCAGGACTCTACGTGGTTTCTTCGCGCGAAGGAAAGCTGAATAGAACCACCAGTGATTGAGCGCCGTGCCGAGGGAGTCCTGGGTCGTCCAAACATCCGCACGCTGCTCAACCAAGCGAGTCACTTCCAGGCGCTTTCCTCCATGCTCGCGTAGTCGTCCTGTCCCCGACCCCATGCCGCTGCCCGATGCCACAGACCCTCGCTCCGACGACTACCACCGCAAGCATACGCGCCCCAGCGCATCCCCAACCCATGACGCCAAAGAAGTGAGGCCAAACCTAAAGCTCCCATCCTTAAACACTGCCCCTGTTCGATTTGGAACATCGGCCCAGGCTCGCTGTTCACACTCCTTCGGCGATGCGTCTTGCGCCGTGAATTTTTTTGCTTTCACGTCTGTTCTTTTCCTTGCTCGCTTATCTCATTCGTCTTTGTCGTAGTTCTGCCTCGGGCGTCCGCGCAATGGACTCACCGCGAGACTGTCTGCTCGTAGATGGGGCTGACGTACGGTCGTGGTCTTACATTCGCGGTCTGTTTGGGTGTGGGTTGGAGGCCGTAGGCGGTCGTCTTGGTGGGGAGCTCGACGACGGACGATCTTCTGCTAGCGGCTATTGTTGATCGTGTCCCGTGGCGAGTTCGTGGCGGTCGTTGGCGTCGCTGAGCGGCGGTCGATAGCGACCGAGGTTCTAGTTCGGCGTAACTTTGAGGCGATGGATGTGCGTGGCGTGCTGTGTGTAGGTTCGCTTGTGTGTCTAGACAAGAACTCCCACGAAGAAGGAGAACCAGAATTTAAAAACGAAAAAACGAAATAGAAAAGCAACACACGAAAGAACAAACAACAAACAAGCGACAAAGAGACGTGAGAATGCTGGATTACACCACTTGTTATCAGCGTCTTGGATTACTCTTGGACGGATGGCGCTAGAGTTTCGAAGGAAAATGAATAATAAAGGTATTAGAAGGTTAGTGCCCTACCCATTTTCCGCGGTGCTGCCATTTTTATTTTCGTGGCTCTTCTTTTTTAACTGTGTATTTGGGTCTTCACGGATTGGCTTGACGTCCATGAGCCAATTCGTGCTTACGTTGGGGGGGGAAACACACCTACTTTGGGTTTGTGATGGGGGATACGG
>JAGVVM010009140.1:0-24016 GCA_019149425.1 Psidium friedrichsthalianum
TAAAGCATGCGTTGCACAAGATCTACGTAAAGCTGGTTGCACATGATTCGTTACGTTGAGAGATGATCCATTGTGTATGCACAATTCCATGAGTGGAACGAAGTAAAGAAGGCGTGAGAAGAGAATGTACTAAGAGGCTCGATCTTCAGCTAACAGGTTAGGAGACCTGGAAATCAAAGAGATCTCACAATGTCGGCTATAATGGCATAAGGAAATCAAGGAACGGTAGGATGCTGCATGTCACCGAAGCATGGGCCTATTGTTGATTGGTCTTCACTTGTCATAAGAATGTAGCCCGATATCAAGCCCACTAGAAAAGGCTAACAAGTAGAGTCCAGATCATACCAGAGCAGGCATTCCCCACCGAGCTCTGCTCGATTCGATGGAGCTTTTTGATTGGCGTGGACCTATCACTATGTACGCATCATCTGTTGGGAGTGTGATTTATACTTTTCATCGATAAAAAGGTATGAGATTTTCGCTCATTAGTTGGGGTACGAGGGGCCACCCTTGCAGGGGTCGTAGGGAACAGTGTCCTTGAGCCGTCAATTGTCTTTTTATTTTGAATTATTATTTTATTGATTGTTTGGGCTTGAGCACATGAATAAGTATTAAAAGACCTAGCACTTGCTCGGCCCCTAGGATTTTCTTGTGGCATTTACATATAATCACTTTTTCTTGTAATTAACAGTTATAATTGGGAGGTGATAGGTGTTAATTATAGTGGAATCATCTGTTGGATGTAGTTCTAGCTTAAGGTAAATCAGATAAACCTTGTGTCCCAATTTTTCTTTGTCGCATTTACTTTCTCTTTCGTTATGTTTGTACCTCTAATCTTAACATTATCAAACTGCGACAATCTTTGTTCTCGTAGAATCATTTTTGGTGCATATATCTCTGGATTTTTGTGCTCGTCATAGGGTGACTCCTGACGTTCCGAAAGGTCGTGGAAATGAAAACAGTGATGGACACCGACTCGAAGAGGCAAATGCACCGGTCACTCATTGTTGCCTCAGGATTCGATTCCTCTTGAGGAAAGGGAAGGAGCATCCAAAGGCACATTTGTTGGACGAAGATCCAACGGCATGTCCCTTAAGCATTGTCCACGCACACGCGTGTCGAAGATGGTGTTGTCCGTGGGGAAGGGATCGTTCTTAAGAGAGGCCGAAATGAGTCTGTGAGCATCGATGGAATTCCGATGGAAAATAACAAAATTCCTGGTTATTATTCTGGCTGATGATAATGGGCAACGGAGGAGCAGCCTTGTCGTCCTTGCTGAAGTCGCCGGACTATACTTCTAAGCCGAAACAAGACAAGACAGAGTGAGAGTGAGCGAGAGCATGAGAGAGCAAGCTTTGTAAATTTTTTTAGTAGAGTCGATGAGTTTGAGAGAGAGAGATATCCCAAAAAACTTGGTTGTTTTGCTAGCTTTTGCCACACCGAACAAAAAATGATCCTGGGAAAAGTATCAAAAAATTCCTACACTTATTACATTGATACCAATTCAGTCATAAACCTTTTATTAGTGCCAATTTGATGATTGTAGAGAGTATAGAGAAGCAAGAGGTAACACATGTGAGAACTTAAATGGATAGGTCGCTCACCAACTATAAGAGATAAGAGCCAAACAAGAAATCTTTGTTCAAAAACCAAAGAGTCAAATAATTTATGACTCAAAGCAAGTCTGCCTTTTGATTCATCTTAGTATGCTTAGATAGACGAGAATGGAACAACCCTCCAATATGAGTGACTTTTCATAGGGAATAGACTGAAGCATTTAAAGACATATGAGCTAGAAAAGTAATAAAATCCTAGGAATTAGAAAATGCATTAAACACCTAGAGAGTCGAACTTTTGACTATTTGAGAACTACAATACACTTAAGACTCATTAAACTTAGACTCAAATTCATTCATCTTCTTATGCAGCTCAATAGATATCTTGAAAGGTCACCAACCATTAAGGCTGTGTTTGTTTCACGGAAAAGGTTTCTTGAAAAAATTTTCCTCAATTTTTGGAGTTTAGGAGGTGAAAAATACATGGCCAAAGAAAATGTTTTCCGGCCAATAAAAAAGCTCTTTCTAAAATTGTGGAAAATGATTTCCATTTGTGCAAGGAAGGAAATCATTTTCCAATCTTCTCGTGCCCTCTTTCCCTCATGTTGCCCTCTTGCCCTCGCGTCATTTTCCAATCCTCCTTTTCCAGATTTGCTCCTGTTTCTCTCTCATCTTCCTCACATGGCCTCTCCTCCTCTCTCCAGATCTGCTCTTGTTCCTCCGTCTTTCTCACGCAACAAGTTGCCCCTCCTCCTGTTGCTGCCTTGTGCTTCCCTCCACATCGTCAACCTCCTAGAGATTGCCGCCATCGTCTCCTTCATCGCCTCCTTCATCTACCTCCTCGGCTTCTTCGGCGAGCTTGACGCCTCGCTAGAGCCAGAGATTGGCAAGTCATGGAGAACTCAAGGCCCCATGAATCACGGCGAACTCACTAGATCTGGAGCATGAGGCCTCGCAAGTCGGCCGCGAGCGACTCCTTAGATCTGGCGAGCTAGAGACCTCATGAGTCGGCCACGAGCGACTCATGAGATTTGGCGAACAATGACGATGGTGGCCGAGGATGAGGGATAGCATTACTCGTGAGCTTGGCTCGTCCATGGTTGGCCTCTGATGCTACTGTCCATGGTTAATTGGGGATGCTAGTGTCCATGGTTAATTGGGGACTCTAGTGTCCATGATCTGCTCATCCACGACTGCGAGCCCCATCAGCCGAGCCTCACGGCCTTGCTGACGGCCTCGCTTGATCCCGACGAGGCGAGCCTCTAGCTTGTCGGTCGGTGGCGAGGCTCAGTAGTCGGTCGCCTCAGCCACTTGCTAGCAGAAGAAGAAAGGAAAAAGAAAATAAAAATAAAAAAGATAAACAAAAGAGAAAAAAGATAATAGGAAAAAATAAGAAAGACAAACGAAAAAGATAATAATGAAAATAATTAAGAAATTGATTTTAAAAAAATTAAAAGATTATTAAAAGATGTATACGGTGAAAGTTAATTTTCCTTACCAAACGACGGAAAATACTTTCTGGTTCGTTTTCAGATTTCCGCCTGACATTGAAAAATATCGTCATTTTCTTGAAAAATGGTTTTATAGAAAACATTTTCAAAAAATGTCACATTTTTACGAAACAAACGGAGCCTAAAAAAATCATCCAAAACAGCTCCTGACTGTGAGGTAGTTAGTTGGCAATCTTAGAATCGGCAACAAGCTTGTAAATTGACAACGAGGCACTCAATCGGTAAATTAGGAGATTAGTAGCTCTTTTGCATTATTAACATCTTCAAGGAATGCATTGACATCACAATTTAGGCCTAAACTTTTTGTATTTGTATTAATTGAGTCCATCTAGCCAAATTTAACCGAAAATGACTAATGTGGACGCCAATTGTCTCGCATAGCATGACTAGCATTGACGTGAACATTGTTTTTTTATTTTTTTCTTTTTATTTTATGTATTTTTTTATTGATGGCTGGTGAGGGTCGCCCATCGATCACTACCAACCCTAGGTGAAGGCCGATGACCCTCATCAATCGCTAGGCAAGGGGTCATTGCGCCCTAGCTAGATCTAGCTAGGTCACAGCCTTCACCTAGTGTCTGCGGGGTCGTTGGCCCTCGCCTAAGGCTGGCACAAGTCAGAAGGTGAACATCCATAAAAAGAAGTGTAGAGAAAAGGGAAAGAAGAAAAAACCAAAAATTCTTTAAAATATAAGACAATGAAAGTATATTAAAAAAATATCAATATCAGTGCCAGTCATGTTACGTAGGACAATCGGCATCAACGTTAATAATTTTTGGCCAAAATTGGCAGGATGGATCCAATTGGTACAAATGTGAAATATTTATGAGTAAATTGAGGTTTATGACTGAATTGACATCAATAAAGGGCTCATAGCGGAATTGACACTAATATAATAGGTTTAGGATTTTTTTGACACTTTTTCTGAATTTTCCATGCTGGACTTCAATTTTTTTAAAAAGCCACGTCGCGTTTAAAATGTAGATTTAGAAAGTCACGTAAGACAAATTGCCTTTGCACTCAAGTGAACAAATTTGCATCGATGTGGCATTTCAATGAGCGAAATAAAAGTTATGACACTCAAGTGAGCGCTATATAAAAGTCGTGAAACTAGTAGTATTCTTATCCCATAAGAGTCCCAGTAGGAATTCCCCAGAAACGAAGATAGAAGAATCAGTAACCAGTGTTGTTATTCAACTTGAGAGTTAGGATTCCGGCCAAAAAGGAAAAAAACTTGAGAGTTAGGATATAGAGCAATCAAAAACCCTCCCCACTTCTCATCCCAGTACCACCACTTTCTGCTAATTCTAAAGATACTAGTCAATGTCTTAAGATAAAATCCAATAGGTAAGGATACCAAAGTTCCTTTCATTCACAGAACCAGAAGAATCTTAGCACTCAAACCCTAATTTCTCTGATATTGCTGACCACAGTCCCCGACGTATCCAACCATTATCTTTAGCACTACAATTTCGACGTCTACCTCTAAGCTCGTTGTTGCCTGATGCTGGAGAGAGAGAGAGAGAGGGTGGCGATGGAAGATGAGGAGCAACGGTGCTGTTGTGATGCATGGTTAAAGTCAACATTTGCACAAAGATTGGTGACGGTATGACTACGGATGAGGTGGTTATGTGAGCATTGCATGAGAGTGAACAGTCTATTAGTTCCTTGAAAAGGAGGGATACCCATGTTTTTGCTGCCAGTGCTCTCTCTTGTTGAGAGAAAGCATTTGCCTCCAATGTTAAGTGTGCTAAGTTGAGAGCACTGCAATGCTTTCTCTTGTTAAGAGAAAGCATTTGCCTCCAATGTTAAGTGTGCTAAGTTGAGAGCACTACTAGGTTGAGTGATCTCACGAGGAAATATTTATGTGTACTTCAAAGATATAACCGTGAGACTAGGAATGAGATGAAGTAAAGCAAGAGATATTACTTGAAGTACTGCTCGCTTAATCCATCAGGCTCCGAGTCTTGGAGTCTTATTTGGAGCCTTATCTTTGATGTACACAAAATAAGGCTATTAGAAAGTTCACTCCAAAAGTTTAAATTGATAGGTGGAGAGACAACACATAAATAAAAAGTGCATATAACACATGTTGTCAGACAATGTGGGAAAGCAACTTCAACACCTACTCTCACGTGCAAGCCGGATTACAAGTGTATTGCTCTGATACCATATTAGAGCAATAGATAAGGCTATTATGTGCAAGTAAGATTACAAGCAGATTGCTTTGTTACCATGTTATGTTAAAGAAATAGATAAGGGAATGGATACATAGAGAGAGAGAGTACTTTGATATCATGTTAGAAAGTCCAATCCAAAAACTTAAACAAATAAGTGGAGGAAGACCACATCAATGTAAAGAGCATATAAAACCTGTTTCAAGCGATTTGAGACAATGAATTCAATAAAGGCCACTCAACATGGTAATGCTCTCATCTTACCATGCTTAACATTAGAGTTTCAATGTTAAACACTACTGTCACACCAAAGATGTGTCTATAGTAAGTTAATTTCAATTTCACATATATAACTTAAAACATTCTCATCCTACATAATGCTCAGTTTGGTCTATTCTTACTCCATTTGTCATCCTAAAGATGACTACCCGGAGCCACTGTGGCTCCGGGTAGTCATCTTTAGGATGACAAATGGAGTAAGAATAGACCAAACTGAGCATTATGTAGGATGAGAATGTTTTTAAGTTATATATGTGAAATTGAAATTAACTTACTATAGACACATCTTTGGTGTGACAGTAGTGTTTAACATTGAAACTCTAATGTTAAGCATGGTAAGATGAGAGCATTACCATGTTGAGTGGCCTTTATTGAATTCATTGTCTCAAATCGCTTGAAACAGGTTTTATATGCTCTTTACATTGATGTGGTCTTCCTCCACTTATTTGTTTAAGTTTTTTGGATTGGACTTTCTAACATGATATCAAAGTACTCTCTCTCTCTATGTATCCATTCCCTTATCTATTTCTTTAACATAACATGGTAACAAAGCAATCTGCTTGTAATCTTACTTGCACATAATAGCCTTATCTATTGCTCTAATATGGTATCAGAGCAATACACTTGTAATCCGGCTTGCACGTGAGAGTAGGTGTTGAAGTTGCTTTCCCACATTGTCTGACAACATGTGTTATATGCACTTTTTATTTATGTGTTGTCTCTCCACCTATCAATTTAAACTTTTGGAGTGAACTTTCTAATAGCCTTATTTTGTGTACATCAAAGATAAGGCTCCAAATAAGACTCCAAGACTCGGAGCCTGATGGATTAAGCGAGCAGTACTTCATGTAATATCTCTTGCTTTACTTCATCTCATTCCTAGTCTCATGGTTATATCTTTGAAGTACACATAAATATTTCCTCGTGAGATCACTCAACCTAGTAGTGCTCTCAACTTAGCACACTTAACATTGGAGGCAAATGCTTTCTCTTAACAAGAGAAAGCATTTGCAGTGCTCTCAACTTAGCACACTTAACATTGGAGGCAAATGCTTTCTCTCAACAAGAGAGAGCACTGGCAGCAAAAACATGGGTATCCCTCCTTTTCAAGGAACTAATAGACTGTTCACTCTCATGCAATGCTCACATAACCACCTCATCCGTAGTCATACCGTCACCAATCTTTGTGCAAATGTTGACTTTAACCATGCATCACAACAGCACCGTTGCTCCTCATCTTCCATCGCCACCCTCTCTCTCTCTCTCTCCAGCATCAGGCAACAACGAGCTTAGAGGTAGACGTCGAAATTGTAGTGCTAAAGATAATGGTTGGATACGTCGGGGACTGTGGTCAGCAATATCAGAGAAATTAGGGTTTGAGTGCTAAGATTCTTCTGGTTCTGTGAATGAAAGGAACTTTGGTATCCTTACCTATTGGATTTTATCTTAAGACATTGACTAGTATCTTTAGAATTAGCAGAAAGTGGTGGTACTGGGATGAGAAGTGGGGAGGGTTTTTGATTGCTCTATATCCTAACTCTCAAGTTTTTTTCCTTTTTGGCCGGAATCCTAACTCTCAAGTTGAATAACAACACTGGTTACTGATTCTTCTATCTTCGTTTCTGGGGAATTCCTACTGGGACTCTTATGGGATAAGAATACTACTAGTTTCACGACTTTTATATAGCGCTCACTTGAGTGTCATAACTTTTATTTCGCTCATTGAAATGCCACATCGATGCAAATTTGTTCACTTGAGTGCAAAGGCAATTTGTCTTACGTGACTTTCTAAATCTACATTTTAAACGCGACGTGGCTTTTTAAAAAAATTGAAGTCCAGCATGGAAAATTCAGAAAAAGTGTCAAAAAAATCCTAAACCTATTATATTAGTGTCAATTCCGCTATGAGCCCTTTATTGATGTCAATTCAGTCATAAACCTCAATTTACTCATAAATATTTCACATTTGTACCAATTGGATCCATCCTGCCAATTTTGGCCAAAAATTATTAACGTTGATGCCGATTGTCCTACGTAACATGACTGGCACTGATATTGATATTTTTTTAATATACTTTCATTGTCTTATATTTTTAAAGAATTTTTGGTTTTTTCTTCTTTCCCTTTTCTCTACACTTCTTTTTATGGATGTTCACCTTCTGACTTGTGCCAGCCTTAGGCGAGGGCCAACGACCCCGCAGACACTAGGTGAAGGCTGTGACCTAGCTAGATCTAGCTAGGGCGCAATGACCCCTTGCCTAGCGATTGATGAGGGTCATCGGCCTTCACCTAGGGTTGGTAGTGATCGATGGGCGACCCTCACCAGCCATCAATAAAAAAATACATAAAATAAAAAGAAAAAAATAAAAAAACAATGTTCATGTCAATGCTAGTCATGCTATGCGAGACAATTGGCGTCCACATTAGTCATTTTCGGTTAAATTTGGCTAGATGGACTCAATTATACAAATACAAAAAGTTTAGGCCTAAATTGTGATGTCAATGCATTCCTTGAAGATGTTAATAATGCAAAAGAGCTACTAATCTCCTAATTTACCGATTGAGTGCCTCGTTGTCAATTTACAAGCTTGTTGCCGATTCTAAGATTGCCAACTAACTACCTCACAGTCAGGAGCTGTTTTGGATGATTTTTTTTAGGCTCCGTTTGTTTCGTAAAAATGTGACATTTTTTGAAAATGTTTTCTATAAAACCATTTTCAAGAAAATGACGATATTTTTCAATGTCAGGCGGAAATCTGAAAACGAACCAGAAAGTATTTTCCGTCGTTTGGTAAGGAAAATTAACTTTCACCGTATACATCTTTTAATAATCTTTTAATTTTTTTAAAATCAATTTCTTAATTATTTTCATTATTATCTTTTTCGTTTGTCTTTCTTATTTTTTCCTATTATCTTTTTTTCTCTTTTGTTTATCTTTTTTATTTTTATTTTCTTTTTCCTTTCTTCTTCTGCTAGCAAGTGGCTGAGGCGACCGACTACTGAGCCTCGCCACCGACCGACAAGCTAGAGGCTCGCCTCGTCGGGATCAAGCGAGGCCGTCAGCAAGGCCGTGAGGCTCGGCTGATGGGGCTCGCAGTCGTGGATGAGCAGATCATGGACACTAGAGTCCCCAATTAACCATGGACACTAGCATCCCAATTAACCATGGACAGTAGCATCAGAGGCCAACCATGGACGAGCCAAGCTCACGAGTAATGCTATCCCTCATCCTCGGCCACCATCGTCATTGTTCGCCAAATCTCATGAGTCGCTCGTGGCCGACTCATGAGGTCTCTAGCTCGCCAGATCTAAGGAGTCGCTCGCGGCCGACTTGCGAGGCCTCATGCTCCAGATCTAGTGAGTTCGCCGTGATTCATGGGGCCTTGAGTTCTCCATGACTTGCCAATCTCTGGCTCTAGCGAGGCGTCAAGCTCGCCGAAGAAGCCGAGGAGGTAGATGAAGGAGGCGATGAAGGAGACGATGGCGGCAATCTCTAGGAGGTTGACGATGTGGAGGGAAGCACAAGGCAGCAACTGGAGGAGGGGCAACTTGGTTGCGTGAGAAAGACGGAGGAACAAGAGCAGATCTGGAGAGAGGAGGAGAGGCCATGTGAGGAAGATGGAGAAACAGGAGCAAATCTGGAAAAGGAGGATTGGAAAATGACGCGAGGGCAAGAGGGCAACATGAGGGAAAGAGGGCACGAGAAGATTGGAAAATGATTTCCTTCCTTGCACAAATGGAAATCATTTTCCACAATTTTAGAAAGAGCTTTTTTATTGGCCGGAAAACATTTTCTTTGGCCATGTATTTTTCACCTCCTAAACTCCAAAAATTGGGAAAATTTTTTCAAGAAACCTTTTCCGTGAAACAAACACAGCCTTAATGGTTGGTGACCTTTCAAGATATCTATTGAGCTGCATAAGAAGATGAATGAATTTGAGTCTAAGTTTAATGAGTCTTAAGTGTATTGTAGTTCTCAAATAGTCAAAAGTTCGACTCTCTAGGTGTTTAATGCATTTTCTAATTCCTAGGATTTTATTACTTTTCTAGCTCATATGTCTTTAAATGCTTCAGTCTATTCCCTATGAAAAGTCACTCATATTTGGAGGGTTGTTCCATTCTCGTCTATCTAAGCATACTAAGATGAATCAAAAGGCAGACTTGCTTTGAGTCATAAATTATTTGACTCTTTGGTTTTTGAACAAAGATTTCTTGTTTGGCTCTTATCTCTTATAGTTGGTGAGCGACCTATCCATTTAAGTTCTCACATGTGTTACCTCTTGCTTCTCTATACTCTCTACAATCATCAAATTGGCACTAATAAAAGGTTTATGACTGAATTGGTATCAATGTAATAAGTGTAGGAATTTTTTGATACTTTTCCCAGGATCATTTTTTGTTCGGTGTGGCAAAAGCTAGCAAAACAACCAAGTTTTTTGGGATCTCTCTCTCTCTCTCAAACTCATCGACTCTATTAAAAAAATTTACAAAGCTTTCTCTCTCATGCTCTCGCTCACTCTCACTCTGTCTTGTCTTGTTTCGGCTTAGAAGTATAGTCCGGCGACTTCAGCAAGGACGACAAGGCTTATTATTATCATCAGCCAGAATAATAACCAGGAATTTGTTATTTTCCATCGGAATTCCATCGATGCTCACAGACTCATTTCGGCCTCTCTTTAAGAACGATCCCTTCCCCACGGACAACACCATCTTCGACACGCGTGTGCGTGGACAATGCTTAAGGACATGCCGTTGGATCTTCGTCCAACAAATGTGCCTTTGGATGCTTCCCTTCCCTTTCCTCAAGAGGAATCGAATCCTGAGGCAACAATGAGTGACCGGTGCATTTGCCTCTTCGAATCGGTGTCCATCACTGTTTTCATTTCCGCGACCTTTCGGAACGTCAGGAGTCACCTTATGACGAGCACAAAATCCAGAGATATATGCACCAAAAATGATTCTACGAGAACAAAGATTGTCGCAGCTTGATAATGTTAAGATTAGAGGTACAAACATAACGAAAGAGAAAGTAAATGCGACAAAGAAAAATTGGGACACAAGGTTTATCTGATTTACCTTTAAGCTAGAACTACATCCAACAGATGATTCCACTATAATTAACACCTATCACCTCCCAATTACAACTGTTAATTACAAGAAAAAGTGATTATATGTAAATGGCACAAGAAAATCCTAGGGGCCGAGCAAGTGCTAGGTCTTTTAATACTTATTCATGTGCTCAAGCCCAAACAATCAATAAAATAATAATTCAAAATAAAAAGACAATTGACGGCTCAAGGACACTGTTCCCTACGACCCCTGCAAGGGTGGCCCCTCGTACCCCAACTAGTGAGCGAAAATCTCATGCCTTCTTATCGATGAAAAGTATAAATCACACTCCCAACAGATGATGCGTACATAGTGATAGGTCCACGCCAATCAAAAAGCTCCATCGAATCGAGCAGAGCTCGGTAGGGAATGCCTGCTCTGGTATGATCTGGACTCTACTTGTTAGCCTTTTCTAGTGGGCTTGATATCGGGCTACATTCTTATGACAAGTGAAGACCAATCAACAATAGGCCCATGCTTCGGTGACATGCAGCATCCTACCGTTCCTTGATTTCCTTATGCCATTATAGCCGACATTGTGAGATCTCTTTGATTTCCAGGTCTCCTAACCTGTTAGCTGAAGATCGAGCCTCTTAGTACATTCTCTTCTCACGCCTTCTTTACTTCGTTCCACTCATGGATATTGTGCATACACAATGGATCATCTCTCAACGTAACGAATCATGTGCAACCAGCTTTACGATAAGATCCTTTTTTCTTATCGAACACGCATGAATTAAAATATATAAAGACAATTCTACATTCCCGTACTCAAAGAAACAGATTTTTTTTGGGTTGTGGACTGTTTGAAAGAAGTGGTAAGAGCAACAAAACTATGAGTAAAAAAAATTTGCCAATCACCTAATCTATGATAATTTGTTGGTAATTCCTAACACTATTATGAAATTACCGACATTTTATACATTACCAACTTATTTATCTTTTGCCAAATTTTATTTGTATATAACGAAATATATGAAATTATGAACTCTTTTCTTTTTGTGTGACTTATCAATTTTCTCTAATTATGTTATCAACGTTTGAGTTGCTTAGTCTCATTTTTTTTTTGTAATTTTACCAATCTTTTAAGGGAGCTACCATTTTAAACTTGCTTATCAACCCTATTCCAAAGTTGCGTTGAAATTTTATTTGTTTTAGTTAGAATTATATATACATATACTTATATATATATATATATATTATATATATATATATATGTATGTATATATAACATTGGTAACTAACTCAAATAAAAGTTAGCAACGCAACTTCACTGGAAAGAAAGGTTGATAAGCAAGACAAAAATGGTAGCTCCCTTAAAAGATTGGTAAATAGAAACAAAAAAAAAATGAGACTAAGCAACTCAAACGTTGATAACATAATTAGAGAAAATTGATAAGTCACACAAAAAGAAAAGAGTTCATAATTTCATATATTTCGTTATATACAAATAAATAAAATTTGGCAAAAGATAAATAAGTTGGTAATGTATAAAATGTCGGTAATTTCATAATAGTGTTAGGAAGTTACCAACAAATTATCATAGATTAGGTGATTGGCAAATTTTTTTTACTCATAGTTTTGTTGCTCTTACCACTTCTTTCAAACACCTACCAGTACCCATAAAAAAATCTGTTTCTTTGAGTACGGGAATGTAGAATTGTCTTTATATATTTTAATTCATGCGTGTTCGATAAGAAAAAAAGGATCTTATCGTAAAGCTGGTTGCACATGATTCGTTACGTTGAGAGATGATCCATTGTGTATGCACAATATCCATGAGTGGAACGAAGTAAAGAAGGCGTGAGAAGAGAATGTACTAAGAGGCTCGATCTTCAGCTAACAGGTTAGGAGACCTGGAAATCAAAGAGATCTCACAATGTCGGCTATAATGGCATAAGGAAATCAAGGAACGGTAGGATGCTGCATGTCACCGAAGCATGGGCCTATTGTTGATTGGTCTTCACTTGTCATAAGAATGTAGCCCGATATCAAGCCCACTAGAAAAGGCTAACAAGTAGAGTCCAGATCATACCAGAGCAGGCATTCCCTACCGAGCTCTGCTCGATTCGATGGAGCTTTTTGATTGGCGTGGACCTATCACTATGTACGCATCATCTGTTGGGAGTGTGATTTATACTTTTCATCGATAAGAAGGCATGAGATTTTCGCTCACTAGTTGGGGTACGAGGGGCCACCCTTGCAGGGGTCGTAGGGAACAGTGTCCTTGAGCCGTCAATTGTCTTTTTATTTTGAATTATTATTTTATTGATTGTTTGGGCTTGAGCACATGAATAAGTATTAAAAGACCTAGCACTTGCTCGGCCCCTAGGATTTTCTTGTGGCATTTACATATAATCACTTTCTCTTGTAATTAACAGTTATAATTGGGAGGTGATAGGTGTTAATTATAGTGGAATCATCTGTTGGATGTAGTTCTAGCTTAAAGGTAAATCAGATAAACCTTGTGTCCCAATTTTTCTTTGTCGCATTTACTTTCTCTTTCGTTATGTTTGTACCTCTAATCTTAACATTATCAAACTGCGACAATCTTTGTTCTCGTAGAATCATTTTGGTGCATATATCTCTGGATTTTGTGCTCGTCATAAGGTGACTCCTGACGTTCCGAAAGGTCGTGGAAATGAAAACAGTGATGGACACCGACTCGAAGAGGCAAATGCACCGGTCACTCATTGTTGCCTCAGGATTCGATTCCTCTTGAGGAAAGGGAAGGGAAGCATCCGAAGGCACATTTGTTGGACGTGTGTCGAAGATGGTGTTGTCCGTGGGGAAGGGATCGTTCTTAAAGAGAGGCCGAAATGAGTCTGTGAGCATCGATGGAATTCCGATGGAAAATAACAAAATTCCTGGTTATTATTCTGGCTAATAATAACGGGGCAACGGACTATACTTCTAAGCCGAAACAAGACAAGACAGAGTGAGAGTGAGCGAGAGCATGAGAGAGCAAGCTTTGTAAATTTTTTTAGTAGAGTCGATGAGTTTGAGAGAGAGAGAGATCCCAAAAAACTTGGTTTTTTGCTAGCTTTTGCCACACCGAACAAAAAATGATCCTGGGAAAAGTATCAAAAAATTCCTACACTTATTACATTGATACCAATTCAGTCATAAACCTTTTATTAGTGCCAATTTGATGATTGTAGAGAGTATAGAGAAGCAAGAGGTAACACATGTGAGAACTTAAATGGATAGGTCGCTCACCAACTATAAGAGATAAGAGCCAAACAAGAAATCTTTGTTCAAAAACCAAAGAGTCAAATAATTTATGACTCAAAGCAAGTCTGCCTTTTGATTCATCTTAGTATGCTTAGATAGACGAGAATGGAACAACCCTCCAAATATGAGTGACTTTTCATAGGGAATAGACTGAAGCATTTAAAGACATATGAGCTAGAAAAGTAATAAAATCCTAGGAATTAGAAAATGCATTAAACACCTAGAGAGTCGAACTTTTGACTATTTGAGAACTACAATACACTTAAGACTCATTAAACTTAGACTCAAATTCATTCATCTTCTTATGCAGCTCAATAGATATCTTGAAAGGTCACCAACCATTAAGGCTGTGTTTGTTTCACGGAAAAGGTTTCTTGAAAAAATTTTCCTCAATTTTTGGAGTTTAGGAGGTGAAAAATACATGGCCAAAGAAAATGTTTTCCGGCCAATAAAAAAGCTCTTTCTAAAATTGTGGAAAATGATTTCCATTTGTGCAAGGAAGGAAATCATTTTCCAATCTTCTCGTGCCCTCTTTCCCTCATGTTGCCCTCTTGCCCTCGCGTCATTTTCCAATCCTCCTTTTCCAGATTTGCTCCTGTTTCTCCATCTTCCTCACATGGCCTCTCCTCCTCTCTCCAGATCTGCTCTTGTTCCTCCGTCTTTCTCACGCAACCAAGTTGCCCCTCCTCCTGTTGCTGCCTTGTGCTTCCCTCCACATCGTCAACCTCCTAGAGATTGCCGCCATCGTCTCCTTCATCGCCTCCTTCATCTACCTCCTCGGCTTCTTCGGCGAGCTTGACGCCTCGCTAGAGCCAGAGATTGGCAAGTCATGGAGAACTCAAGGCCCCATGAATCACGGCGAACTCACTAGATCTGGAGCATGAGGCCTCGCAAGTCGGCCGCGAGCGACTCCTTAGATCTGGCGAGCTAGAGACCTCATGAGTCGGCCACGAGCGACTCATGAGATTTGGCGAACAATGACGATGGTGGCCGAGGATGAGGGATAGCATTACTCGTGAGCTTGGCTCGTCCATGGTTGGCCTCTGATGCTACTGTCCATGGTTAATTGGTGATGCTAGTGTCCATGGTTAATTGGGGACTCTAGTGTCCATGATCTGCTCATCCACGACTGCGAGCCCCATCAGCCGAGCCTCACGGCCTTGCTGACGGCCTCGCTTGATCCCGACGAGGCGAGCCTCTAGCTTGTCGGTCGGTGGCGAGGCTCAGTAGTCGGTCGCCTCAGCCACTTGCTAGCAGAAGAAGAAAGGAAAAAGAAAATAAAAATAAAAAAGATAAACAAAAGAGAAAAAAAGATAATAGGAAAAAATAAGAAAGACAAACGAAAAAGATAATAATGAAAATAATTAAGAAATTGATTTTAAAAAAATTAAAAGATTATTAAAAGATGTATACGGTGAAAGTTAATTTTCCTTACCAAACGACGGAAAATACTTTCTGGTTCGTTTTCAGATTTCCGCCTGACATTGAAAAATATCGTCATTTTCTTGAAAAATGGTTTTATAGAAAACATTTTCAAAAAATGTCACATTTTTACGAAACAAACGGAGCCTAAAAAAAATCATCCAAAACAGCTCCTGACTGTGAGGTAGTTAGTTGGCAATCTTAGAATCGGCAACAAGCTTGTAAATTGACAACGAGGCACTCAATCGGTAAATTAGGAGATTAGTAGCTCTTTTGCATTATTAACATCTTCAAGGAATGCATTGACATCACAATTTAGGCCTAAACTTTTTGTATTTGTATTATTGAGTCCATCTAGCCAAATTTAACCGAAATGACTAATGTGGACGCCAATTGTCTCGCATAGCATGACTAGCATTGACGTGAACATTGTTTTTTTATTTTTTTCTTTTTATTTTATGTATTTTTTTATTGATGGCTGGTGAGGGTCGCCCATCGATCACTACCAACCCTAGGTGAAGGCCGATGACCCTCATCAATCGCTAGGCAAGGGGTCATTGCGCCCTAGCTAGATCTAGCTAGGTCACAGCCTTCACCTAGTGTCTGCGGGGTCGTTGGCCCTCGCCTAAGGCTGGCACAAGTCAGAAGGTGAACATCCATAAAAAGAAGTGTAGAGAAAAGGGAAAGAAGAAAAAACCAAAAATTCTTTAAAATATAAGACAATGAAAGTATATTAAAAAAATATCAATATCAGTGCCAGTCATGTTACGTAGGACAATCGGCATCAACGTTAATAATTTTTGGCCAAAATTGGCAGGATGGATCCAATTGGTACAAATGTGAAATATTTATGAGTAAATTGAGGTTTATGACTGAATTGACATCAATAAAGGGCTCATAGCGGAATTGACACTAATATAATAGGTTTAGGATTTTTTTGACACTTTTTCTGAATTTTCCATGCTGGACTTCAATTTTTTTAAAAAGCCACGTCGCGTTTAAAATGTAGATTTAGAAAGTCACGTAAGACAAATTGCCTTTGCACTCAAGTGAACAAATTTGCATCGATGTGGCATTTCAATGAGCGAAATAAAAGTTATGACACTCAAGTGAGCGCTATATAAAAGTCGTGAAACTAGTAGTATTCTTATCCCATAAGAGTCCCAGTAGGAATTCCCCAGAAACGAAGATAGAAGAATCAGTAACCAGTGTTGTTATTCAACTTGAGAGTTAGGATTCCGGCCAAAAAGGAAAAAAACTTGAGAGTTAGGATATAGAGCAATCAAAAACCCTCCCCACTTCTCATCCCAGTACCACCACTTTCTGCTAATTCTAAAGATACTAGTCAATGTCTTAAGATAAAATCCAATAGGTAAGGATACCAAAGTTCCTTTCATTCACAGAACCAGAAGAATCTTAGCACTCAAACCCTAATTTCTCTGATATTGCTGACCACAGTCCCCGACGTATCCAACCACTATCTTTAGCACTACAATTTCGACGTCTACCTCTAAGCTCGTTGTTGCCTGATGCTGGAGAGAGAGAGAGAGGGTGGCGATGGAAGATGAGGAGCAACGGTGCTGTTGTGATGCATGGTTAAAGTCAACATTTGCACAAAGATTGGTGACGGTATGACTACGGATGAGGTGGTTATGTGAGCATTGCATGAGAGTGAACAGTCTATTAGTTCCTTGAAAAGGAGGGATACCCATGTTTTTGCTGCCAGTGCTCTCTCTTGTTGAGAGAAAGCATTTGCCTCCAAAGCATTTGCCTCCAATGTTAAGTGTGCTAAGTTGAGAGCACTACTAGGTTGAGTGATCTCACGAGGAAATATTTATGTGTACTTCAAAGATATAACCGTGAGACTAGGAATGAGATGAAGTAAAGCAAGAGATATTACTTGAAGTACTGCTCGCTTAATCCATCAGGCTCCGAGTCTTGGAGTCTTATTTGGAGCCTTATCTTTGATGTACACAAAATAAGGCTATTAGAAAGTTCACTCCAAAAGTTTAAATTGATAGGTGGAGAGACAACACATAAATAAAAAGTGCATATAACACATGTTGTCAGACAATGTGGGAAAGCAACTTCAACACCTACTCTCACGTGCAAGCCGGATTACAAGTGTATTGCTCTGATACCATATTAGAGCAATAGATAAGGCTATTATGTGCAAGTAAGATTACAAGCAGATTGCTTTGTTACCATGTTATGTTAAAGAAATAGATAAGGGAATGGATACATAGAGAGAGAGAGTACTTTGATATCATGTTAGAAAGTCCAATCCAAAAACTTAAACAAATAAGTGGAGGAAGACCACATCAATGTAAAGAGCATATAAAACCTGTTTCAAGCGATTTGAGACAATGAATTCAATAAAGGCCACTCAACATGGTAATGCTCTCATCTTACCATGCTTAACATTAGAGTTTCAATGTTAAACACTACTGTCACACCAAAGATGTGTCTATAGTAAGTTAATTTCAATTTCACATATATAACTTAAAAACATTCTCATCCTACATAATGCTCAGTTTGGTCTATTCTTACTCCATTTGTCATCCTAAAGATGACTACCCGGAGCCACACTTTGTCCATTCATCTTGCTCCAACAATCAGTCATTGCCCTCATTAGATCGGGCCATTACAATTAAAAAAAAATTGTAAAAAGGTAGAATGGCTTGGATACAAGTTCCATGTTGATCCGAGAGCGGCATTGCCATATATATCATTATACAAACCTTCTTTTTCAAAAATTTAAACAATGTCTATGTAAGTTATTACTTGACACTCTTCTTCACGAAGTGCCCCTTACATGTTCAAGACAAGATGTGACGTAATCACGCCGAGGCGTTAACCGGGAGAAAGAATGCAAGGATTTAAATCAGTGAGACATTTCCAAAACTAAATGAAAAAATCAACAAAAATTCCACTATATTCTCTTTATTGTGCTTCCCACAGTTCATTGATCCATCCGTGTGTGTGGGTGTAATTGTAATTTGCAGAAGAACTGTTGAGCAGATCTCCTTTGGCATCATTTTCCCATTTCAAGAAAAGGAGTGTGTTTTGTATAACCGAGGGTGTTGCGCTAGCTAACATATTCCTTATCCTAAAGGGATCCTCGTACTAGAGGTTCCTTATTCTTTTTGCACAGATGAACTGTCGAGATTTAAAACATTATTCGCTCATTTTATCTGCAGTATTGATTCACAAGATTAAGCTCTCATCATCGTATTTTTTTTCTTTGTCCTCCGAGAAAAGAGCGGAAAATATACAGAACATGACTTGTGTTTTCCTCGTGAAGCTCATAAATTTAATGCTAAATGATCGTGTGATCAATTTAAGATCTCACGAATACAAAGGCGAATTCTTGTTCTTCCTCAGTTAGCAATCACTTCAATGAAAAATGAACATGATTTGTTGAACCCTGATTTTCATGTATCAAGCCTTCACGGATGCTTTTTGACAAACATTCAAGGCCACAGCACCTTCCTGTGGCTTCTCGCTCGGAAATTCTTCTTCTAGAGGTGCCGTGTTGCCGAAAAAACATCATGAAGCAACTGCCACGACAGCTAGGGGTGTACTGAACAAACTCATGTCCTTGATCTAATAAAGATGGAAATTAGCTGCATGGATACTTGCAATTCTTGAGCCGCACCACGAGAAGGAGAAGAGGATATCAATGTTGCAATTTACAGTTATTACCTCCTCCCAAATTACAACTTTATGTTCTTTAGTGGGAGCATAGTAAACTCTCTGATAAGTTTTGCATCACTATCACATACATCCAAGGAACATTTTCTTGTTGGAACAACACATTGGCATAAGAATTCATCGATAAGACCAATATGTCAACAACCTTCAGTCTCCTCATCTGTTTTGCTAATTCATTCTCAGCATCACGGAAGTAAAGTCAGGAGACAGCGTGGATCATTTTCTGACCAAAACAAGAAGGAAGGTTATATGACAAAGTTGGCCTTGTGTGCGAAGCATGTGCACGCCTTTTACAGATGAATCAAGCTCTCGATCTAATCGGAAACTGAAATAACCAATAAAGACGGCTATTATAACCTCATACGCGCCGCCCAAATTCAGTTGCCTTTTCACTAGACGAGGTAAACAAATCGTACAGTTATGCGGTGCTGGAGGCGAAGCAATTTCTCTGCGACCAAGATGGTTTTAACTCATTCGTTGATGCAGATGGTGTAGACGAAACTGACGGATCTGCACTAAATTGAGCAAGTAAATACAAGGGTTAACAATGCAATTTAGAAAGTCTTTCGAAGATAAAGCCATGTATTAATACGTATTAATGCAGACTCGGTATACAAATCAGCAACTTCATCGGATCATGGTGGATCCTGCGGCACGTCGGAGGCTTAATTGAGACAAGGAGCTTAAACGTTTAGGGAGATATGATAGTCAGATAGCCACGTAAATGGAGAAAGCAAACATTTTTATCAAGTGGATATCTACTTAATTGAGACAAAAAAGTTAAAAGTTTAGGGACACAATTACCTTCATCCATTGCAATTCGTAACTATTATATCGTAGGTGTAGCACTCCCAGCAGAAATTACCAAAATTTTCGACATGATAACAATTTGTTACAATGGCATTGGTAAATATGGAAAAAAATAAAATAAAATTAGGGCATGAACTATGACCTGTAACACATGGTAACGATATTTTGTGTTAGACAATATAGATGCAAGAAATGAAACTCCGATTTTGCCTTTCACGTTGCATCCAATTGTCATTCCATTAATCATGTCATGTTTCAATTCCAAGTATTGTCATGTTATGTCGCATGTGAATATCATCATATCATGTAATTATTCTTTAGCATGCATCATACTTTAAATATGAGTTTGCCATCATGACATTCTTAACCTCGTGTTTGAATTTGAATTTCTTATGTTGCGCCTAAACTACACTTCATCCGATGGACATCTCATGTTCATTCACTCTTTCACACACACATTTAGTGACACCATCGTATGCCAAAAAAAAAAAAAGGACACCAAATTAGCGTTTTGACAACATTTTAAAAATTTCCGAACAAAGATATCATGCGTACTTAGGAAATTCATCGATCAATGACTCAGGATTTAACCAAAAATAAGGTCGTGATACCGAATGGGCATCGTGGGATGCTGATTCGTCACGCGAGAAACTGAACCCTTGACCTAAGATATCTAGGTTTCTTTTGACTAGTTTTCCTCACAACTGCACTTAGGTACTTGACTTCCCAAACACTACTCTATGCTTTAGGCTTCCAATCAACCTAGATATTTCAACATCGCTTGGTGGCGACTCTAGTCTTATTTAGATGTTTCTTTCCATCATAACTGCACTTATTAGATAACTCAAACCTAGGATTTGGGGAGATCCTAGGAACAAGGCACCGCAAGCTGGGGACCTGGGTTTCTAAAGTTCTAAAAAGTAGAATGAAAGCAAGATTTAAGTTAGACCAACAAAGCGCAAAGAAAATAGGGAGGTTGTTGGTAGTGTTTTAGCAAGATTAACACTTGTTTCATTAAAGGCAACGTATTAAATTAGATGTGTTAAGGGTTTAGATCAAAGAGTACGACGCTTTATTTTAGTTAGATATGTTGATTGTAGAACTGAAAGTTAAAAAGTTCTCATTATTTTTCTGTAATTTCAAAAGGTGAAATTAGGTTCTTGCTCACATAAGAAATGTTACTAGCAAATTTTGAAGACCAAGTGCTGGTCATATAAGAAGCTCAATTCCCAAATTGAGCAAAGTCACAATTTTGTTTAACAGAAAGAATTGTTAGACGAAATGAAAAATGCAGTACGATTAACAGCATTGAAAATTCAAATATTCCTTCTTACATAAATTTTCAGATTAATAAAGTTGCATTGAAGAAAAATTACATACCATGATTATGATCGAGGAAGCTGAAATTTCCTCCGTGAATCAATTGAACGAACTGGAACTGCAGTTCGGATAAAAGAACAGAATGAATTGTATGAACAGAATGAGAAGTCAGTGAAAAAAAGGAAACCCTATCTGTATATATGCGGAAGAATTGCCGGGCAAATCTCCTTTGGCAGAAAGCACCCTCACAGTAAGGCATTCGATTTTCCGGAAACAACTTTCCCAGGAAAGTTTCACTGTGAGTGTCCATCTGCCAAAAGACTTGCCCTGTAATGCAACTGCACAGCCAATCGATAGACTGCCGATGAGCTAGGGTTTGGGAGAGACCAATATTTATGCAAAATCTTGAAGAAGCATATGCAATGGAATGATGCCCTTACCCATGTCGCCGACGGCTGTCTTCATATCTCTCTCACTTTATTCCAGATTTACCTTATCTTCACTTTGTCATTCCAATTTGCTAATGTTTATTAATTACCTATTTGAAAATGTACCTCGAGGTAGATCGATGTTGCTAGACAGTTGTAAGCCTTTTTTTTAAAGTTCAGAGTCATATTTCTCGAACCAAGGATATTATTATTATTATTATTATTACCTTATCTTTGATAAAGTGGGTTTTGAATTGCTAGGAATTTGTAACTCAGGCATTTTCTAATCTCAAGAATACCATAAGGAGGGAAAGTAATTGGTATTTGCTTGTTTCATGTATAGACAAATAGGATTTGAACACATGGTCAAATCTTAACAATGCATGTCACAGTAATAGAAAATGTGTCCTCATTCTCGATTTTCTTTTTTCTCTTAGCTGTGCGTGAAATAAGTGTAGCAGTATCATCTGCAATACACACATATATATACACACACATGTATATATAATACAACGATATCTTCACGATTAATCTAATCATAAAATGATGCTATAAATGCAACTATAAGCTTTTATAAGGAGAAGTGACATAGCAGATATGCAGTGAAAAGTTATATTTGAGCGATTTAGGCCATGTTTGGTTCAGTATTTGTAAAGAGCTTTGGACCCCTAAAGGGGTTTGGCCAAGTGCAAATAATATTTAGTTCAATTTTTGGAAAACTTTGGGCAAATAAAATTGCATGTCCAATGCTCCTTAAGGGTCTTTAGACCAAAGTACCTCAAGAGATACTTTGAGAAGTTGCATTTCCAAAATGCAACTACAATTTTTTTATTTTTTTATTTTCTGTTCCTTTTAAGAAAGTAATTAAAAATAAAGTACTTAAAAATAAAAATAATTTTTTCAAAAAATAAAAATTTTAAATTTTAAAAATAGAAATAATACAATAAAAATAATTAAAATAAAAATAATTAAATAAAGTAATTAAAAATAAAAGATAATTAAAGAAAGTAATTTAAAAATAAAAATAATTAAAGAAAGTAATTTAAAAATTGAAAAATAAAAAATTATTTTTTTAAAATAAAAATAAAATAGAAATAATGAAAAAATAGAATAATTAAAGAAATTAATTTTAAAAATAAAATAATTAAAAATAAAAAAATAATTTTTTTTAAAAAATAAAATAAAATAATTAAAAAAATAGAAATAAAAAATTAAAAATATAATATAATCAAATTAATTAATTAAAAAATAAAAAATATTTTTTTCGAAAAAAATTATTCCAAATAATAAAATATAATTTACAAAATCAAATTATTTACATAGGGTATTTTTTTTAACAAACAGCATTTATGCCAAATTTGCATTCAAATGCACTTTTTAATTACAATTTACCAAACAATATTTTACTAAACCCCTTTAGCTCAAAGGTATTTGCATTTTCTCAAAGTCCCTTAGCCAAATGTTAAACCAAACAAGCCCTTACTTTCATGCGCGCTTACAATTTGTCCCATCACTTCGTGGATTCATATTGCATGACCAAACTAAAAGTTTACTTTTCCTTCTCCTTTGACCCCCTTTCTTGGACTAAATAATTGCCACATTGTTTACTAAGATACCGAGCAAAGCATATGGTAGAAATAAATTAAAAGACACAAGACTAAAAGACAAGGTAATTAGGAAAAATATCCAAATGAATGAATGCTTGGGATGGGAGTCCGGAAAGGAAAAAGAAGGGCACAACTTTTAGGAGATGCCAAGAAATGGAAGATCCGGAGCATGTTCCAATTCGCTATCGAAAAGTACTGGGCGGTCGTTAAAAAGTGTTCAGATTCGCTTCCAGCCCCTAGAAAGGAACAAACTTGCTCACGAGGAAACTCGTAGCTGCGGCCATTATCGATCAAGATGCAACTCAGATTGTCGTCAAAACTGTGAGATTGTCTCGACCAAAAAAAAAAAATACTGTGAGATTGTCGTTCTGCACATGAAACCTTCAAGCAGATGGGCAAGCTCTTCCTTACTTGCGAACTTCTCTTCAATTTCATGGCATTGACATGCAATTTAGCATCGGATGTAAGTAACAATCATGCTGCTTGCAAAGCACGTTGATGTAGAGTTTTGGACTAGGAACTTCGGTATAGTATATGTCTCCGCACTTGGAATCAGAAGCAAAAGGTCTCGCACCTTCAAACCTGTGGCTTTCCTGCCATAAGAGTCATACCAAACCACGTGCAATAGCTTGGTCTCCGCCATTTCCGATCGAGAAGCTCACTTCAAGAGGGGTAAGTCCACCACAAGTGCCATAACTTTGTACGGCGCTCACTGAGTACCATAACCTTTTTTTTCGTTCACTTTAGTGTTATAACTTTTAAAAATCGATCACTTAAGTGTCATCGCTAACGTGACCATCGAAAAAGCTGATGTGGCGCCCGGAAAAAACTGATATAACACCTGTGAAA
>JAGVVM010009141.1:0-22067 GCA_019149425.1 Psidium friedrichsthalianum
TAGCCTTTGTTATTTTATAACATCATGTCGTGGTGCCAAACCTCCACTGTGGCGAAAACCTTAGCGAACCTAGCCACACTTGTGCGACTGGCGACTGAAATACTCCACAGTGTACTTCGACTCCCAAATCCAAGACCAAAAACTCCAAGTATCATTTGCGAAAGACAAACTGAAAATAAAAAAGGCGATGAAGAGCAATTCCAACCCTTCTCGCTTGTCTCCTTGAATAGCCTCATGATGGACTCCTTCTTTTTTATTTTATAAATAGCTTTTTGTATATGGCCCGTTCGTCAATTGGACCCGTGAAAACCTACCTCTTCCTACATCTCACTAAAAGAACAGTCTCTCTCTCACCCATACCCCATCACAATAATACTGCAAAAAGGAATGGTATTAGTATAGCTTAGGCTGAGACCAGATCCCTAAAGTATAACAATCGTTGGAGCCCTCTATTAAATCGACCAACCGCTAGAGGTTGGCCTGGAAATCAAAACGTTCCTTGGTTTGCCAAGTCTAAATATCAGTTCATCACAAAATTCAGAGAATTCAATTCACAAACATCGACTCAGTCAAATCCAAAGGCACAAAAAAAAAAGGGCATTCTATCATCCAAACAAAAACGTTCAGAAGTGAGACATGGTCGGGAGAGACGATTTTGCGGTGTCAGGGGAAGGAAATCGAGGCACACGAGGGGAAGGAGGGTGCATTCATCAAGAAGCGGGCCAAACATGCATTCAAGGGGCCAGAGAGCAACAACCTCGTCGATCAAACTAAAACCCCTCGGTAAATCACCAATCACAACAACCTGGGTAGGGTCTCGGCTTGTGTCACGCCAAATCTAACTTGATAGTCTAATATGAATATATGGATTCGAAGCAACAAAAATAGCCTGCAATGAGAGCAAAGCAAAAAAAAAAATACAGCCCATTGATCTTTTGCTTCAAGGCGTCAAAAAAAATAAAGAAACATAGCAAAACTTCTTCGCTTTGGCATTTATAATGGAAATATAAAGAACCAAAATAATATAATGATTGCCTTAACTCCCCAACCCTAAACCAAAAAACCTAAAAACTTGTGTAGAAACACTATTTTTTCCACCTTATTTGCAAAACATTAAACTGAAGATGCTCTGTTCCCGGTCCCCGCGCCAATTGCTTTTATGCTAACTCCGTTGTGCAGTTTTTGCAAACTCCAATGCTAAACATCACCGCTGTAGTGGGACATTTTCCCTCTCAACCCCAAAACTCCAACGCTTCCAGGATTCCACCCCCTAAAAACTGCTTTGTTCCTCCGCCCAGAAATTCCCTCCTCCCTCAAAGTACAAAAACAAACTATACGCGAACCTCCGGGTTCCTAACTTTATTTCCGTTCCACGATTTTCCGATGCTGTTTCCTCACAAAACAAAAAGTCACTTGATAAACCTTGTAGATGTTCACTCTTAATTCCTCCCAAAGAATATAATCACTAACTACTACTTCACCACTTGCCATAACTCTCAAATGCTTTACATTCTTCCACAACAAACTTTTTTGTTTGTGTTTTGTAACTCCCACAACCGTTCTAACGTTTTAAAACTTCACCTCCTCTTCTCAAAACCAAAAAAGAAGGGCCGTCCCCTCAAAAAAAAACGCAAAGAGTCAATTCCCAATACTTTTACGATGTGTTAATACATTAACTCCTCATTTATATCGATTAAAAAAAATAAAAAATCGACAAAAGAACACAAAAAATCAAAAAAACAACAATAAAAAAAACCAACTCTGTTCTAATGTATGACTAACTGTGAACTTTTAACTTGTACTTACAAACTTAACACTCAACACCTACACTTTTCTTACTTGGTACTTTTAAAAACCAAAACTAGCCTTTCCGAACTTTGTACTTTGAAACCTTTTGTACTGAATATCTTCACTTCCTCAGAGGCCTTCGTTGAACCTAATAAAAAACCATGCAGCTTCTAAAACACTTCTATGAAAAACCTTTGCTTACAGTACATATACTTCTACTAACCAACTATTAACTACTTCTGGATTCTTAATTTTTCGTTTTCGTGTAACAATTGGTTCTCTGTGTCTAATGTATACTCCCCCTAACGAAAAAACTGTTCATTACTACTTAACCTTGTACTTCTGTCAAATACCTTTTGACAACATACCCTCCACTTCACATAAACTGGGTGACTTACTATTATATCCATCAAAAATTCACGTCGGTCGCTTGGGGGGTTTCTAAAACCTAAAAAAACTTACCTCAATAGAAAAAAAAAACATTCTTTGTCTGCTAAATAGTTCTACTATACCTTCTTGATCTTAACTATAAAACAAAACAAATGCCTTCCCTCACTTTTACCTTGATTTAACTCTTAAAAAACACTTTTTCTGTGGTATTTTTCTCACCTTCTGGTTTTGACCAACTTCGTTATATTTGAACCGTAACATGTCTTAAAAAAAAAAAAAAACCAATTCTTTTTCCTCTTAATCCGTACCTATTACTTACTTATTTGTTATATCGTCTTCTCTGTTGCTTCTTAACAACCTTTTCTAATTAGATGGTACTATTCTGCTTAGGACACTATTTTTAATCTATCGTTCTAACTTAACTAAACTTCTGACTTTGAACTTTTCTTCTACTTTTCACTTTTAAACACAAACGGTGGTATGGGTTTTTCTTACTACGTTATCTCTAGCATAAACAATACTTTGTGTTAACTTTCTAACATTACTATACTGCTTCTGTAACCTGCTTCTTGTTTTAGGGTTTAACCCTTTTGTTGTTGCATATGTTTTAAACTCTTTTCACGTACTTTCTTACCTGTCTTTAACAAAATATTACCTTGGCTTCTTTCCCTTTACCGATCGTCTAAGTTAGCTTACTTTAAACTCAACTCTTCGCTGTGTACTTTTACTTTCTTTGTACTACCTAAACAGCGTTTTAAAAACTACTGCGTTTGCTCTTCTACTATTTTGGACTATCTCTTTACCTGATAATGAAATCCTTTTCGCCTCACTTTTCCACGAGCTTGCGCCATGGAAACCATATCGAGCCAAACCCGATTTGCAGTATTGCTTCTCTCCCCATGATGGACACGCAACTGTGGATCTGCCAGCTGTCGTCGAGACGGATTTCTTGAAAGCGATCTGGTCCCCTGAACGCCCATGTACCTGATAACAAATCTTTTTGTCCATCTGATCAGAATACCAGTGAAATAAGGTTTAGGATATGAATAATGTGAAACTAAATTCTCTTCTTCTGTTTAAATATACTATTTTCTTCACGTTGACACAAATTCCTTCAGCACAAAAGCAAAGATCCTCAATTGTATTGGTCATCAAATGTGGAGGAATGTCCTTGTCATTCTCTCATCATATGCAAGGATCGAGGACTTTTGTCCTCTTAGCTTTAACCCTCAACATCCGAAAATTTGTACCACCGAGATGCAGCGTATCATATGTCCTTTCTCTCGCTCCCAGATGGAAGATTATCGACGACAGTGGGCAACATTCTAAGCTTGGAGCCACCCTTAGACCCAACAACCACGCTCATGCTCTCAACGTCCATAGTGCGACCAAGAACACGTAAGATGTAAGCTGGCAAATAGAAGACAAACCCATCAAATGCATAAATTGAATTCAAGAAAATTGAATGTAATAATGAAAAATGCACCATCATGCTATTGAAAATTTAGACTATTAGAGGATAATGTCACAACTCTAGAAATGCTAAAAATTGGAAAATTACAGAGTTAAAATAAATTTTTCAAAATTTTTGTTATTAATTTGGAAATGAGATTAACAAAGTAATTCCCGAATTCCAAATTAATTTTTACATATTTTCTTTGGCCAAAATGAAGAGAAAATTAAAACAAAATAACAAACAAAATCCTTTTTTCATATTTTCGTGGCCTCAAATGGCTATATTTATTAAATAGTTTCTTAATTTTTCAGAAATATTTAAAAAATAATGCAAAAAAAAAATATGAAAAATCATTTTTGGTCAAAATTGGTTTCCCATAGGTTTGGCCAAGATCCCCAAGTTGATTTTTTTAATTTTAATGATTTTTATGGATTTTTTTATTATTTTAACGAGAAAATGCTATTAAAAATCAAGTGTCAATAGCCATTACAAATTCAAAAAATACAATTCGGGGTCATAATGTTCCTTCACAGAGCATAATCTCGAATCGGTCCTAAAAAAACCCATTTCAAAGTCTTTTATTTTTCACTTTTAGAGTTGTGATATTTCCTCTAATAGTTTTGAATTTTCATCTTGGCCCAATGTACCCAGAATGACTCAATTTTGTAAAAGGGGTTTAGTTGAATTTTGCATTAAAATCTCAAGGACTATAGTACAATACTAACATTTAAGGGATTATTTTGTAAATAACTAAAAAGAGTTTAGTGGAGAAAATTAGAATAGAGAGAAGGGAAGATGGAGAAAAGTAGATGGAGAAAATAAAATTAGAATAGAGAATTGAACATGGAAAAGAATAGATGGAGAAAATAAGATGAGAATAGAGAAGGGAAGATGGAGATGAAGAAGAGTTAATGGAGAAATTAGAATGGAAGATAATTATGGAGAAGGGAAGATAAAGATGAAAAAGAATTAGTGGAGAAATTAGAATGTGAGATAGAGATGGAGAAGGGAAGATGAAGATAAAGAAGAGTTAGTGGAGAAATTAGAATGGGAGATAGAGTTAGTGGAGAAATTAGAATGGGAAATAAATGAGTGGGCTATAAAAGGAGGAATAAGAGAGCTTAGAGGGGGATTTTTTGGAGAAAAATTTGAAATGTTTGAATGGTTTTGAGAGATTGAAGAAAAATTAGAGAGGAGAAAAAAACAAAAAGATAGAGAATTCTTTTTTCAAGATAGAGTCTTGAAGGTGATGGGAGTTTAAATCTAGGTGTTACCATCACCATTTTTTCTACCGATCAACACAAGTCACGAGTTCATCCCCGTCGTTCGAGCCGCAATCTTGATCCATAAGATGACACGAGATCCAATTTGGCAATCAAATCCGTCAAATCAGGTAATGATGCTAACCATTAAAATCTTCAAGAACGTCGCTACCTCAATAGATTGATTTAAATTTCGATTTGCCGTGTCATATTCACATGTTGTATTCATATTGTAATTTTATGCATTTTTTGCTTAAAAGATCTGAATCCCAAATTGCGGCAGATTCTGCACCATACTTGGTGGTGTAAAGATCTCTTGTATTTCATCTCTTATATTTTAATTTCTGCACCATCAATCCCAGAATGGGAAGCCCGACCCACCCGTTGTAGGTTCTTTATTTACTGCCTTTATTTTCTACAATTTAATTTCTGTACCGTCAAACTCCAAATGGGTAGACCAAGCCAAGGCCGAACCACCCGTTGGAGTTTCTTTATCTATTGTCTTTACTTTCTGCAATTTAAATTTCTGCACCATCAAACCCCAGAGTGGGAAAAGCCGACCAATCCGTTGGAGTTCTTTATTTACTGATTTAATTTCTACACCATTAAACCCTAAAATGGGAAGGCCGACCCACCCGTTAGAGGTTCTTTATTTACTACCTTTACTTTTTGCAATTTAATTTCTGCACCATAAACTTTAGAATGGGAAGCCCAAGCATTTAAAAATACAAAAAAATGTCATTCATGTGCATTTCATATAGTATAGCTCATGCATACTTTGTCATGCCGCATACGTATTCGTATTGTCATTTATTCATGCATATTCATGCAAAATAAAAAAAATTCAAAAGAAAAATCCCAAAAACTAGGAAACGGGCCATTTCGACTGGCCAATCTTATTTTTGTTGATTTCCCTTTCTAATTTTTTCAAAATGACGATTTCCCCCCACATAGGCAAATTATCTTGAAAAATTCTAGGAAATTCAGAAAAACTCCCAAAAATTAGGAAACGAATCATTTCGACTGGCCAATCCTATTTTGATGACCTTCCTGATCTTTTCAAAAATGACAATTTTTCCCCCTCATAGGTAAATTATCTTGAAAAATTTCAGGAAATTCAGAAAAATCCCAAAAAATTAGGAAACGGACCATTTCGACTGGCCAATCCTATTTTTGATGATTTATTCGTATGTCGCATCCTCATGTCTATGTTCGTATGCCGTACTTGTGTGTCCACGTTGTAACGTATGTTCACGTTTGCATGTCATAGTTGTATATCTATGCTCGCATGTTCATGATTGCATGTCCACGTTCGCATGTATATATTCGCGTGTCTATATTTGCCTATCCACGTTTTGCTTATCCATGCACCCCTTGCAATCCATGCATTCCATCTAAAAAGTAAAAATATAAAAAGAGAATACTTCACTAGAGCCTTAGGAGTAAACCAAGCCTGAGTTGCCAAAATTAGGATATCCATGAAATTAAGGTACCGAAAGAGCATTAGTTTAATTAACTAGTATAACCAAGTCCCCGAACTCATAATCTCTGGTTCATAGAAGTAATTTAGTTCTCCGCGCTAATTTACTTAGGTTTCTAATCGACCTACTAAAAAATGATTAGTAGCGATTCCAAATTCTAAAATCATGTGATAAAAAAAAATCAAAGTTGCGATTCAGTAGGGCTTAGGAGAGTTCGTATTAGGTTAGTTATTCTAATTAACCTAATAATCCGTTAACCTAGAAATTTTTCACCGATCGAAATTTTTAGGTGGTTTGCGTACATGTTACATATGCATGTCACGTTCGCCCACCCACACATATAAGCGCTCGCATATCGTATTCGTATGTATTCGTATGTATCGTATCATCTATCTGTATTCGTATACTAACATACGTATGTCCACGTATGTATGTCGCGTCTGCATGTCTACGTCGTTTTCGCATCGCATATTGTAATTGTATATCCACGTTTGTATGCCGTATTTACATGTCCATGTTCGCATGTAACATATGTTCATGTTTGTATGTCATATTTGTATATCCATATTCACATATTCATGATTACATATCCATGTTCGCATGTGTACGTTTGCATGTCTATATTTGCATATTCATATTTTGTTATCCATGCACCCATTACCATCCATGCATTTCATCTAAAAAGTGAAAATATTAAAAAAAAAGCGAACACCTCACTAAAACTTATGAGTAAACCAAGCATGAGTTGTCAAATTAGGATATCCTGGAATTAATGTACCAAAAGGGCATTAGTTTTAATTAATTAATATAACCAAGTCCCCGAACTCATAATCTCGGTTTGTAGAAATAATTTAGTTCTCCCGCTAATTTACTTAGGTTTCTAATCAACCTACCAAAAATGATTAGTGGCGACTCTAATTTCTAAAATCATTTGAACAAAAACTAAAGTTGCGATCGGTAGGACTTGGGAGAGTCCGTATTAGGTTAGTCAATCTAATTAACTTGATAATCCGTTAATTTGAAATTTTACCGATTGAATTTTTTAGGTTGCGACAACTCAAAATTAATAACTGCCTTTAGTAGTTATCCATGTGGGTAAAGCGGTATAGTAACCTATATGGGTGGATCACGATTCTCCCATATAGCCCCGTACATCCCAATAAAGATGGCAATGAATTAAACATTTTAACAAAACCCACTGTAGGGCTATATCTAAATTGAAGGCAACTTGCAAATATGAAAATATTTAGGGTCACTTGTCCATCTTGTGGATAGTTAGTTAAATAAGAGATGGGAATAATCTGGTTTTATGTATATTGTTTAGGGTTTATACCAATAAAAGTTTCAAATTAATATATTCGTGCCACATTTATCTGAAATTGATCTTCGTAATTATTTTTTTATTATAAAAATCTCAAATTGGTAGATTACTACCATGGTTATGTCAAATTAATTTTTATATCACAAGAGAATAATAAATTACCAAATCTTAAAATGAAAAATCTGATAAATTATGTTAATTTTGACAAAATGGTCTCTCTAGTTTCCAAAATATGCTAAAGTTCCTAATCTTTATGATATGAAAATTAATTTGGGATAAATGTGGCATGTTGCGACACAAAAACCAATTAGAAGGGAAATGTGTGCCCGTCCATCGTTCTGAGATTTTGATACAAAATTTGCTTGCGCGAGATTTCTGACGGTATTAACCAGGTTCTACTCATTACTCAGACGGAGAATCGTACGGTAGTGATCCAATCCAACGGCGCATAGAAGTTCCAGATTCATCGCTCTTCTGGAACCTCCCGCCCGAGATAGCAGCTCCGCCTCCCAGCCCAAACAGTGTCTCCAGTATGGGGTCGCTCGCAGATCAGCTGCATCCTCTGCATCCTAAATCTCAAAGGTCTTTTTAACCGGCCTAGGGTTTCCCTCTCTTGGCGGGAACCTGAAAACCCCTAACTTCTCTCTCTCTCTCTCTTATATATACCCACGCACTCTGTGCAAGCGAAAGCTGTGGTTGAAGAATTCTCTGGCAAGCAAGCAATGGGAAGGACGAGGAGGAAATGCGGGGGGAGATCGAGGAGCGGCTGATCAACGAGGAGTACAAGATATGGAAGAAGAATACGCCTTTCCTCTACGACCTTGTCATCACCCACGCCTGGAGTGGCCCTCCCTCACCGTCGAGTGGCTGCCCGACCGGGAGGAGCCCCCCGGCAAGGACTACTCCGTCCAGAAGCTCATCCTGGGGACCCACACCTCTGAGAACGAGCCCAACTACCTGATGCTCGCCCAGGTCCAGCTGCCACTGGAGGATGCCGAGAACGACGCCCGGCACTACGAAGACGACCGCGCGGACGTCGGCGGCTTCGGTTGCGCGAACGGCAAGGTAATTTGGCTTGCTGCTGTCTGCCGATTTGGTGAATTGGAGGTCCCGTTGTTGGTTCGAGTCGGGTTCAGTAGACATTGGGGGAGCTTCTCATGTAAAGTTCGCAAATTTTGCGGAGGAGACTGCCTTACATGGGGCTCTTGGTTTAATACACTTCTTTTCAGTGTCTTGACATCAATTTTTCATTTCCTGCAGTGCTGCTATATGTGAAAAGGTTGAAGATTTGGGATGTGTGTGTGTGTGTTTTTGGGTTTTTTTTTTTTTTTGACGGGGGTGGTTTGGAATGGAATTCTGTCCGTTCTGTCGGTCCTTTTGGCCTGACGAATGTGCATCTGTCCGGGTAGTACATAATGCGTGAATAAAGTGCAGTGAAAAATGGATAAAGAGTCAATAAGCTAGAAGTTATGGTTGTGTTGTATGTGCTTAAGGAAGATTACTTCTCAAAGGTGAAATAATTGTTCTCTAGATGGTTTGCCAGACAAAAAGAAATTAGCTTGAAACTGGTTGGATTCATTTGAAGCCTCTGTGTCTCTCAGGGCTCTTCATCTGCATGATGCTTTGCCTGATCTCTTGCATTGTTCCTACTGGAATTTATTTCTCTCCTTCCAATGTTTCCCTTGCATGAAACAGTGCACTTTAATGAGCTTTAATCTTGAATGTTGCAAAATATAGTTATATATAGTGACCTTTAAGTGGAAGGAGGTATGACTGAGTATGCTCAAGATATTGCTGCCCAGGTGTGCTCTGATCACCATCCAACTTACTAGAGTTTAGGTTGTAACGATGTAGCTTGAATTGATGTCTCTACGTAAGTGTAATCTCGTTGTATTTAACTGAATAGGGAAAAATGTATACTTTTGTTGTTGCTTTTTCAATCTCGTATTGTAGGCCTATTGTGTTTAGCCGGGGTAGTCTGTAAATCGTTCAAGAAGTGATGGTGTGAAAACCTTAAAGAGGTTACTTTTTGTCAAAATGCTTTAGCAAATGAGAGTTGCAATAGTGCAACGAGTGCAAATGTACCCATACATTTGAAGCGCTCTCAGGTTAATGAAATTTTGCAAAAAAGCAAGTCACGCATCCTGTAGACTTCCTGTATTGAGTTCATCATAATAGGTAGCACCATAAATGTCCATATGCTATCTTGACACATGTACATCTTAGCACTCAGAAATTATCTTTAGCCTTTAAGTCGTATTGTCCAGTGAGTTCTTTTTTTGTATACTTCATCATGCCATTTAGCAGTTATTATTATTTGTCTACTGCAAGTGCTAAGTGATTCTTTTAACTGAAAGCATTCCAATTTTGTGAGAAGATTGATGATTCATGATAAACTGGGGAAAGTCCTGTGGTCCATTAATATATATATCACTTACGCTTCGTTTTTGGCAGGTTCAAATTATACAGCAAATAATCATGATGGAGAGGTGAACCGAGCCCGTTACATGCCACAAAACTCCTTTATCATAGCAACCAAGACAGTTAGTGCAGAAGTTTATGTTTTTTGATTACAGCAAGCACCCGTCTAAGCCTCCACTAGATGGTGCATGCAGTCCTGACTTAAGGTTGAGGGGCCACAGTACTGAAGGCTATGGATTATCTTGGAGCAAGTTCAAGCAAGGACATCTACTCAGTGGTTCAGATGATGCTCAGATATGTTTATGGGACATCAATGCAAATCCTAAAAACAAGGCTCTCGATGCCATGCAAATCTTCAAGGTGCCTTTCTTGCATAAACACTAGCCCTATCTATCCATCTTAGGCTCCCTGTGCCAGTTAGTTTTTGCAGCCTCCTGGCAAAGTTTCTTTGAGCTAATCATAACGCTGGTCAAACACCTCATGCACCAAACGTTTTTCAATGAGGAGTTACGGAATTTAGTTGCATGTTATATGTGTGATCTGGTTTGTTGTTGTGATTTAGGTTCATGAAGGTGTTGTTGAAGATGTAGCATGGCATCTAGACATGAATATTTATTTGGTTCAGTTGGTGATGATCAATACCTGCTATATGGAATCTACGGACTCCATCAGTTAGCAAGCCTGTCCAATCTGTAACTGCTCATCAGAGTGAGGTAGGTGTCGAGCACTTTGAGCTTTTAAGAACATGTTCGATGAGACATGCTAAACTAGGAAAACCATATCGCAATGTCTAGTGCATTTTTGCTTAGCATAAACATATTTTGTTGCTAAACCAGTAGTTTCTCTCAAGGCCTAGAAAATTATCACATTATATAGCGCACAAGATTTATGCTTAGTCGTGACATTCCAGATCCTCTTTTATGAGTTCCCTATGAAATCAAGAAGCTTTGTAAATGAAAGAAGCTTGTTAACTTCTCTCGGTTCTACCAGAATCAAGCGGTAGGCTATTCAGTTGCATGGTAGAAATTCTCTATTGTCTGTGTGATTTAGCTCTTTCTGTTGTCATAAAATCTGTCTCAAAAGGTATTCTCGTCTTCAATTGGTTTAGCGAATTTGCCTTTTCTAGTTTTTGTGATAATTTCTAGGCCTTGAGAAATTACTGGTTCTTGGAATTCTAGAGCTTACTTGAGTGGTTTCACTACTAGTACCTAGTGATAGGTATCCATCTTGATATGTGTATATTTAATCATATGACTCATGTAACATTTTCAATTTGTCCTGCTTGTTTACAGAACCCTTTTATTTGGTTTGAGCTGGACATTTACTATCTCAGCCCTGTTTCATTTCCACAATATGAATTGACATATGAGTTTGTTTTCCATGGTTCAATGTAGGTTAACTGTTTAGCATTCAATCCCTTTAATGAATGGGTTGTTGCAACGGGTTCTACAGATAAGACTGTTAAGTTATTTGATCTACGCAAGATCAGCACTGCACTCCACACCTTCGATGCTCACAAGTAAGAGCATGTTCCTTGTTTACTAAGATCCCTGTTTCTGTTTTATAGATGTTGTTGGAAGGTGCTTTAAAAAGTTGATTTACTTATAATCACCTTGTGCCTGATGAATTATATTAAAAAAATTATGGTCTCAGGGAAGAAGTTTTCCAAGTTGGGTGGAATCCGAAGAATGAGACAATCTTAGCTTCATGCTGCCTTGGTAGACGACTTATGGTGTGGGATCTTAGCAGGTTTGTAGCTTAGTTTATTGCTTCTACATTTTTCTTTCAGGTTGTATTGTAGGTTTTGCTTACCTATGCAAGGGAAATTGCAGTTTCGTTTGAGGATTTTTTCTATCAGCTCAAGTTTGTACGTTGTTACTGGAGTTCATTTAGGTGCCCTGCAAGGATTTATCATGGCAGACTCCCAAATAAAAGTGAATCTGACATAACATTGAATGACCCCATGATATTTATCATGAATCCATAACTTTAGAATCTTCTCAAGCTTTCTTGTATTGTTTATGAGTAGAAGAATTATTTAAGATGATAAATCCTCATGTTTGCGCCAATCCTTGTAGTGAAAGTGTTATTAATGGTAAAAAGAGACGTTTAACAATAGCCAATGCATATTGTGGTGGTTCTATTTCAGGATTGATGAAGAGCAGACGCCGGAGGATGCTGAAGATGGGCCGCCCGAGTTGCTCTTCATTCATGGTGGCCATACAAGTAAAATTTCAGACTTTTCATGGAACCCATGTGAAGACTGGGTTGTAGCCAGCGTGGCTGAGGACAACATCCTTCAAATATGGCAGATGGCTGAGAATATCTACCATGATGAGGATGATATCCCAGGAGAAGAGTCCAATAAAGGATCCTGACCTAATCATTCGCAATTTGGAAGTCCGGGTGAAAGCTGCAGTAACTTGAAGCCGTATTTATTTTAACCAGTTCCATGCCCTTACCTGTCCCTATTCGCACCATCATCTGTTGATCTCGCAATGCAATGCTAGATAATGCGTTTTTACTCTCTTTAGAATGACCATCTGTAAAGGATTCGCTTTCTTTCTATTATTTTTTGTGAACTCCCAGTGTAAGGGCTTCAGCTGGCTTTAATAGCAACTAGCAGCTATAGTGTGTTGAAAACGAGCGAATTTCGTTGCAGCCCAGAATGTATTCTCGCATTTGATAGAGTTGCCGCAGTGTCTTTAATCAAAGATTTCTTCACGTGGACTCGCAAGAACTCAATTAGGACATGAGCAAATACAGATGCGGGTGCGGGTTGCGCCTCACCCAAAAATTTGTTCAATTCCCTCAGGGACGCGATAAAAGGAACTAAAAATTAAGGGAGAATCACAACCATGAGGATATATAAGCTCCATGGTTGGAGTTATCAACGAAGTCTGAGTCATGCAGAGTATGCTCGGACACTTGGTCCATCATCATACGGCAGTTTTAGGTTAACAGAAGAAACAGCTGAATATTCTTTTTATCAGTATCAGTAATATTATCATCACAGCAGCTGTTTTCACTCTCACACGACTAACAACGATTTCAATCCTCAAACTCAAACCTAGGAAGTAAGGAAATATGCGATCTAAATCCCATCTGTTCGACCAATCTTTCTCAACTGATTTAAGGGTGGGTGTCCTGTTCACCAGTGAATTTCAAGATTCTCGGTGCTGCTGCCATGACATTTGCATGTCACCCATAGACTGAAAAGAAGACATTCAGAGCCGGCAAGCCTCCAATAGTTTAGATACTTGAGCTGCAACATTTGGCAACATCCAACAACGAAGTTAGCCGAACCACATCCATCATGGCAATGACATTTTGCACAAACTAGTCACCATCGAGGAGTCGATCTGCAGTACTTCGACAATCTTCATTGACTTCATTCTGATATCTTCCACTATCTGCACTCTCTTTAGTCTCCTTCATAAACTGGAAGCCCATTATATACCTGTATTCTCCGGTGCCAAGGCATCGTGAGCAGTACTCAAGGCCACTGCCACCACATGTCCCGCACCTGCCAGGCAATCTGGTGAATCTTAGACCAATGCTACTTGCACGGTTACTGTTAGAAAAACTGTGCTTATTCATCAGTCACAAGAATTAATGGTCATATTGAATGGATGGGTTGGATGCCTCACCACTTTGGCCACTCCCCTCTTGGAAGCATCTTCAAGTGAACATTGTTTGTCCTTCCTAAGAAGTTATAAAAGCACGAGCCCAGTAAATCAGGATAACTGAGCTAAGCCAAACTAAAGGAAGACCATGCAAAAGAGACCAGAACCAGAAGAGATGCAGAATAAGCAAAGGTGACAGAAGGTAAAATTCCAGGGAAGGTATAGCAACAGTGCACGTATTGCTATGGAACAAGCAGCAGCATTGAAGCAGACCACTGTGATTATAACAAACTACTCATACAGACTCTTATGTGGATGGAAGCTATAGGCATAAGCCTGGTGGCCTCTCTGCTTGGAAAAAACTCGACTATCAGTGCTTGACCATATGTGGAGCTTCACCCCCTTGTCAACCCACCATAAGTTATGGTCCATAACTCATAAGTCTGAACCAGATCACTAGTAATACAATGGGCTTTCTTCAAAACACTAGGTAGCAGTTGCTTTCGTGTCTTTCACCATCCACCCACCCTAGAGAGATACTTTCTCCCATCCTAGTTAGGACAAGTCTGAATTAACTGCTAATAGCTAATACCTAAAAGAGAGAACTATATTTAATCTCTCTAATAAGAGCAATCCATAAGGTCAACCTATGCCTTCGCATTTGGAAAATAATGAAGTTCATCCCCACGAGATATGTACAAGCAAACATTTGCAACAGTGCAGCACGAGCATAATATCTTTCAAACAACATTTCTATTTTGATCAAGACCTCGACGAAAGCTAGCAATACTTCATAAAAAAATTTACAACTCCAGCTATTAATTGCAGCATTACTCCAAGTAGATTAGATTTAGGATAGAGGCTCTATCTATGAACAAGGAGGAGCTCACGCAACTAATTACCACGACTAAACTGCCAACAATGTTCTACACACAATACAATAGAGATTGACTAGTAGCAGGAAAGAAGCACTCAGCGAGCACACTCAACAGCTCATCGTTCATTCAAACAATGAAGGGGTAAAACAAGGAATCTGGTCATTGTTATTATGCTCTCCTCTTTTATCTTTCCTTTCTTTTTCTTTTTAAGGCTACGGCATGAACATGTAAGACTTGGTCCTACAAAGATTCTGTCATCAGAACGGCCGTTCGCACAATGACACATCCAAAGTCAAACGCAAGGGTGGCTCGTGGTAGTCGATGAAATAGTATTTACTTACAACAATTCAAGAAATTTCACCAATAATCTGAGCTCATACGTGACAAAACTATCTGGGTTCGCCACTGAGAGAGAGAGAGAGAGAGAGAGAGAGAGAGAGAGACCTTTTCCGTGGCAATGGTGACAATCGATTCTTCCACTCCCATGGCAGACAACGCAAGGGGGTTCTGGCTTCTTTCGAACCTCTCTATGCACATTCGACTGCACCCATTAAGAATTCCCCGGAAATTACATCCGCCATGACCATGAAATGCGAGAATCAGTGTAAATTTCAAATCAGGAAATCGAAACGCGTCATTCAAGGAGTGTAAGTTCCTCAGATAAAAAGACTTGCCTCCGTCCTGACAACCCAAGAGGGTTTAGAGAGAGAAAGCGCTGGCTTTTGAAGGTAGGTGGAAGGAAGGAGTACTCCACCATTACCGTCTGGGGGAGTTTTCTTCGTCTCCAGCCGTACATCTGGAAGAAGCATGAGCTTCACCGTCGCCATTTCTCAATCTTTTATTCTTTCCTTCAAGATCGAGGCTTTACACATCTTCCGAGGCCTTCGATGTCTGTGTACCAGGAAGGTGGCTCTACGCTCCTCGTTGCGGAATGTTTACATTTGGGTAATGTCCAAAACTGACCCGGAACTTTTAGGTAGTTTTCAATATGGTCCTTGGATTATTAATTTTTGTCAGTTTGGTCCCTTCTACTCAAACTAATTTGCCCCCGTTGTCGCGAAAACGAGGTAGTGGCGTTGTATATTTTGTTGATATCTTAATTTTGATATGCTAAAAAGGAATGATACTAGATATTGATAATATTCCCAATACTCTAAATTTTATTATCACTTTGTTTTTGAAAATTGAATGATGTTTCTTGACACCTAAATTTTAGTTTTTCTTTTTTAATTAACGAAATTGTCTTACCCAAAATATTTCTCCATGTATTGCATATTTATTTTTATTTTTATTTTTTTTCTATTATATATTTTTTGCGTCGACGAAGAGGAACTTTGGGGTTGTCCAATTTTTCAGTCCAGCGTGCGACAATGCATGGCTAAGAGAGGGCTTGGACTTTCTGCACACATAATTGATCATTGCAACTTAGTCTTGAAGTTCCCAAAAGGCACTTATAGTACTTGGTACAATGCACAGTTAAAATCTTTGAGCCCTTGGAGTACAAGTATGATGTCTGTGAGGCCATCTTATTGTGGAACAGTATCATAACATAACTACTGTGTTGACTAGAGAATATCTTGATGCTCGGCCAAATGGATGCTTGGAATACGCGGCAAAAAGAATAGCACAAATGGGTGCTGATAAATGCTACAATCGAACTCTTTGTGAGAAGCATTTAAATATGATTCTACCATCAAATCCTCCCTTTCACCCTGTTGACACCTGATTTTTAATTACATTTTTCTTTAAAAAATTAATAAAAAATCCATAAAAATTCATAAAATTAAAAAATCAACTTTGGAGACCTTAGCCAAGCCTAGAAAACTATCTTTGAACAAAAAATGATTTTTCATATTTTTAGTATTTTTTAGCATTTTTTATTTTATTTTCAAAAATTCATAGAAAATTCATAGAAAATCAAGAAAAAATTGAAAAATCAACTTTGGAAGCCTTGGCCAAGTCTAAGGAACCAATTTTGAATAAAAAATGATTTTTCATATTTTTCGTATTTTTTAATTTTTTTTGAAAAATAAAAAATACTTAAAAATTCGGAAAAAATAACATTTGAGGCCAAAAAAATACAAAAAAATAGTCAATATTTTTATTTTAATTCCCTTTTCATGTTGGCCATCACAAATTCAAAAAATACAATTCGGGGTCATATGTTTCTTCATGAGAATAATCTCGAATCGGCCCTAAAAAAAATCTAATTCAAGTCATTTTATTCTTATTTTTTACTTTTAGGAGTTGTGACATTATCTTTCTAATAGTTTGAATTTTCATCTTGGCCCATGTACTCAGAATGACTCATTTTGTAAAATGGGCTTAGTTGAATTTTGCATTAAAATCTTAAGGATTAGAGTACAAATACCTAACACTTGAGGGATTATTTTGTAAATAATAAAAGAAGAGTTAGTGGAGAAATTAGAATAGAGAAGGAAAGATGGAGAAAATAGATGGAGAAAAAGTGATTAGAATAGATAAGGGAAGATGGAGATGAAAAGAGTTAGTGAGAAATTAGAATGGGAGATAGATATGGAAGAAGGGAAGATGAAGATGAAGAAGAGTTAGTGAAAATTAGAATGTGAGATAGAGATGGAGAAGGAAAATGAAGATGAAAAAGAGTTAGTTTAGTAGAAATTAGAATGGGAGATAAATGAGTGGGCTATAAAAGGAGAAGAAGAGAGCTTGGAGAGGGGATTTTTTTTTTTGAGAGAAAATTGAAATGTTGAGAGGGTTTTGGGGAGATTGAAGAAAAATTAGAAAGGAAAAAATAAAAAGAGAGAGAATTCCTTTTCAAAAGAGAGTCTTGAAGATGGTGGGAGTTTAAATCTAGGTGTTACCATTGTCAATTTCTCTATCGATCAAACAAGTCACGAGTTCATCCCCGTCATTCGAGCCGCAATCTTGATCCATAAGGTGACACAAGGTCCAATTCAGCATCAAATCTGTCAAATTAGGTAACGATCCTAACTATTAAAATCTTCGAGAATGTCGCTATCTCAATGGATTAATTTAAATTTCGATTATGCCATGTCATATTCACATATCGTATTCGTATTGCAATTTTCTGCATTTTTCGCTTAAAAAATCTAATCCGAAATTGCAGCCATTTTGCCCCACATTGGTGGTGTAAAGATCTCTTATATTCCATCTTTATATTTTAATTTCTGCACCATCAAATCCCAGAATGGGAAGGGCCGACCCACCCGTTGGAGGGTTTTTATTTACTGTCTTTATTTCTACAATTTAATATATGTACCGTCAAACTCCAGAATGGGTAGGCCGAGCCAAGGCCAAACCACCCATTGGAGGTTCTTTATCTACTGCCTTTACCTTCTGCAATTTAATTTCTGCACCATCAACCCCAGAATGGGAAGGTCGACCCACCCGTTGGAGGTTCTTTATTTACTGCTTTTACTTTTTGCAATTTAATTTTTGCACCATCAAATCCCAAAATGGGAAGGCCGACCCACCCATTGGAGGTTCTTTATTTACTGCCTTTACTTTCTGTAATTTAATTTCTGCACCATTAAATCCCAGAATGGGAAGCCCAAGCATTCAAAATATAAAAAAAAAAAAGTCATTCATGTGCATTTCATATAGTATAGCTCATGCATACTTTGCCATGCGCATACGTATTCGTATTGTCATTTATTCATGCATATTCATGCAAAACAAAAAAAAATTTCAAAAGAAAAATCCTAGAAATTAGGGAAACGGGCCATTCCAATTGACTAATCATATTTGATGATTTCCCTATTGATCTTTCAAAATGACGATTTTGCTCCTTATGGGCAAATTGTCTTGAAAAATTTAGAAAAGTCCCAAAAATTAGAAAATAGGCATTCGACTGGCCATCCTGTTTTTAATGAATTTCCTTCCCGATCTTTTTTAAAATGACGATTTGCCCTCATGATCAAATTGTCTCCAGAAAATCAAAAGAATAATTAGAGAAAAATTCTCAGAAATTGTGAAAATAAGGAATGACCACACTCAACTGGGTTTGATCTATTCCACTTCTCAATCCTTGAAAAATGACCATTTTACCCTTCTGGTCAGTTTGACCCAATCTTTTCCAAATCATCCCAAATGATTTTTCATAAAATAAAATGGTACCGAAAGGGCGTTAGAGTAATCTAGCGTAACCAAGTCCCCGAACTCATTTTCTCTGGTTCGCAGAAATAAATTAGTTGTCCCGCTAATTTATTTAGGTTTCTAATCGACCTACCAAAAATGATTAGTGGCGACTCCAAAATTAAAATCATTAAACAAAAACCAAAGTTGCAATTCGGTAGGGCTTGGAAGGGTCAACGTTAGGTTAGTTAATCAATTAACTTGATAATCCGTTCACCCGATCGACCAATAAGATCGAAAAAATTAAATTTTCTTTCGGGTCGCGACAGCTTGGCGACTCCACTGGGGACGTTGTTCTTAATTTGTAAAAAAATTTAAGAACCTAGAGCTTAGAGCAGAAAAATTTCATGAAAATTCATTTGTTTGACATGGTTGGATGCTAACCTTTAGGTGTTAAATGGTTTTGCAGATGGGAGTTATAAGGGTGGAATGTTTGACTAACCCATTGTTTTGGCAGGTTTGGTATAAGGAATTGTGATTTAATTTTTGAAATATTGAAGCGGTGTTTACATTTAATTGTGGTGCATGATTAATTATTTTAGCACTACATCACACACGTCCCGGGTCGGACCTGAGCCATTAGTTTATGATGTATTGTGATTTGGTTTAGCGTTCGGCGTGAGATTACGTCGAAAGTTAAACCAGATTCAATCACGAACCTCTTTTCAAAAATGTGTTTTAAAAATTAGGCCTCAGGCTTGGTAAGATTACCGAAGCAGGGGTTATAATTTTTTACTCGAGTAGCCGAAGTGGAAAGGCCCGGCTAATCCTGATTACGTTGTGGGATTACGGCTAATTGATTATGTGCGTGAGATTGTCGCCTTATCGTAAGTCTTTCACTTCAATTTGTGAGCCTTTAGGACAGAAAAGACTAAGATTTAAACTTACGATTCGTGTGCATGTCTATGTGATTTGCATTTTCTTCCGGTTGAAAGTAAGTTTTCTAACTTCACCTTATATTATTTTTGGTCGGTCCATGTTAGGTGTCGGTCAAATTTTTGAACTTAACATCGTGGTCATTTTTTCAAAAGAAAATAAAAATCAAATGGGGTCCCATTCTAAAAAAAATGAAATGAATGTGGAAAAATCACTTCGGGAAATTTTGTTGACCAATAAAGGATTTTGTCACATCTTTCCTGCTTCAATAGAAATGAGATTTTCTGACAAATTTACTCCTGAAAATTCATCCTGATAAAAGAAGAAATTTCTTTAGAAAATTTGATAAACGTCAGGAGATTTTACCACATTTTTCAAGCTATGAAATCTGTAAGAAAATTCTTTTGAAGAAATTCACCCATGTCTTTCTAAACATTTTGTCTGATTTCTCCACAAAATAAAAAAACAAAATTGGGCTAATTGGACGAGTCATCGACCGACCTCTCTTGGATCACATACTAATTATTTTCTTTACTTTTGCAGGAAATCGTAGGTACCCGGGACAGGACAAAATTAGGCTCATCGGTGATAACATGTCAGGAATGGCCTCGAAGAATGCGAAAGGACAGGAAATTGCCGATGCCTTAACAATAACCCCGGGGGCAAGCAAAGAGATCGATCTTCCCAGAGTTAGAAACGTGTTATTAGTGGGCATATATGGGCTATGTATTCTAATATGGCAATGAATTTATCTGGATCAGACACGAGGGCATTTTAATGTATTGGAAGGGTTCCTGTATTTTTGTTGAAAAGGCATACATTGTGTAATCGGAGGCCCATGAAGCAAGTATATTAGCCGATCTTGCAATGCCTTTCTGATTAAATCAACGAAAGGCCTGCCTTAAAACTTCCTCGGATTCGAACACACGTGGAGAACTTTTGAGGACCGGTGTTTTATTACTGAAACATGGCCCACGGATTTCTGCCGATCTATAGGAGACCGACACAAACGACGTGGATGTCGAAAGAACAAAGTACGAGTGAAGTGGGGCACGCAACGGTAGCCTGGTTTATTTATTAGCGCACTAATCGAGTGGTCATATTTGCAATAATTCACGTGACTATCTCACGGGGCTCAAGGTGGCTAGTGGGTCCGCTGTCGAAAGTTGATTTAATGTTTTTGATATTATCATCTGAAGCAGCTAATATCAAGAAAAATGTTAAACTTGGCATTTCATGTGCCTTGAATCGTTCCACCATGCTATACAGGAGAAGAGATGACAAGAAGATTAAAGCACAAACACGTGAGATTTCCTTAATTTCATTCATCAACGAGTTTTACAACAACTCACTAGGAGGAAAAGTAAAGCCAACTGAGCCCTAATAAGCATCACAAAAGAGCTCAACTGGCTCTCCATGAATTAATGCATGCCTACACGAGGACCTAGGATCGAGATCTGTAAGCTTGAAGAACAGGCGGGTACATTTCTCTTGTGCCTGCTGCATTAACCTCATGATGATCAATGGGAATTTCAATGCCGATCGAGTCTCTCTCAAAGCTATATCCGCCGTTAGACGTCGAGCCTCTCCTCAGTCATTTATATCTAACTTCATGACGATATCACTCGAATCATGCTCAAAGTATGTTGTTCAAAGCTAGGCCTCCACTAGCTTCTCTCTCTCGTGAACCAACAGCGAGACCTGTTCATCAGCAAACTTGATGGCCCCTTTTGTACCGAGCACGAGTGTTCTGCAAATCTAAGCATTCAGATCGATCTTGGTAGCGAGCCTTCGCATGATGCGGGCTAAGGTGATTATTTCGTGAGTGTTCCGGCAGCCTCTAGAAAGTTGATGAAGACGGGTGGGAACGCCCTGTATTCCTATCCAAATTGGTCCCCCACGACTAAGGAAGCAGTTATCTCCTGAACAAATCCGGGCTTTCAGCTTCGACACTCGAATGTAAGGCTATTTAAACATAGCCTTGGCCAAGAGGTGATTAAGTCCTTTCCATTTGAATGTAACTTCAGCCGTGAAGATGTTGAAGGAAGATTGACGCATTTATCGTTAAAATGTAGAGGAGAGAATCAAGATCGATGGCAAATACAAAAGATAAGAGGAGAGAAGTGGAAGCAGACGTTGGATGCGAAGATATAATCTGCTTCGAGTTAATATTGAATTCACGGTAGCAATATCTATCGTTAATTTTCCCCTACCTTTCATTCCCTTTCGATGTCACTCTGTTGGCTCGAATCCCCGTTTAGTCACAATCTCGAGCCGAGTGGATCCAATCTTATGCAAAAAAAAAGATTGAGTATTTCCCACTTTTGAAAAGAAGAAGGAAAAATACGACTTGAGTGGGAGATACGGCAAACTTTAGCGTAAAAAAAAAAAAAGAGAGAAGACTTGTCCTTGTAGACATAGAAAGAGCTCA
>JAGVVM010009142.1:0-26987 GCA_019149425.1 Psidium friedrichsthalianum
GGGCGATGGTCGCCTAGCCCTCACCCGTTGTTAGCGAGGCATCGCGGCCCTCGCCCGCAGCCAATGAGGGTCCAGCGACCCTTCCCTAGCGGCCAATGAGGAGCCAGCGAGGGTGAAGAAGAAAAACATAGGAAGAAAACGGCCGTGTGAAGACTTTTAAGAATTTCTCGGAGAAGATACGCCGTCCTTCGCGCCTGCCCTACCCCGTAAGCTAATGAAATAACAGATAAGAAGAAATGGGATGGGCGATTTACTGGGGCCAATAGATCTTGTCAACGATGCAGCTAAAGAGCTAATGGAGTGGAACAACAGCCTTCATTGATGAGCAAGCAATTGAACTGATTTTCTATTCGGGATCGATCCCTAGGACAGATCTCACTGGAAAATGCCCAATTGGTTTTTTCTTTTTTTTCCAAACAGCATGTGAGAATTAATTCATGGCATGTGCAAGCTCGCGTTGCTCGTCTGACTGTGAACTCATTCTGGTTTGAATCGAAATTCTCTCGACATTCTCTCACAATCAATCAAACAATACTTGTCATCTCTCTTGCTTGGGTTGCGTCGCGAATTGGGTTCACTCATCAATTTACATTAGTCGGGATAATTATCCAAAAATTTTAAATCTATTACACTTTTATCATTTCAATCATATACCTTTTAATTGTGCCAATTGAATCTTAATCCTTTTCACGTTTTGCCAATCAAGTTCATCCGGCTAATTGTTTACCGAAAATCTTTGATGTGGACGCCGGCCATCTACGTGGCATGTCCGGCGCCGACGTGGGCCATTTTCAATAATATGTAATATTTTGTCAATGCAATCCTAACTGCAATAGACTTGGATTTTTTGGATAATTTTCTCCTCATTAGTCATAAACCGAAGCAAGCTATATTTTTCTTTTTCACATATGAAGAGCTTCCTACCTTCCATGATCCTGCGATAGTTTCAACAAGATAACGTGCGTGGGGAGCCTATTCAGGGTGGCCAGCCACAACAGGAATGAATGGCGAGGGGTAATTTGACTATCCCATATGAAATGATGCCAACTTACAACGTTGCCCTTGCGTCTGATATCATTCCAGGCCGAAGCCAGCGAAAAAGTTCGTGAAGGATGACAGAGCCAAGTGAACCGATCATACCTGGATGGGGCAACGACCGGAGGAAAATTAGTCCAGGAATTGAGATGGTCCAAAACGGCATGGGCAAATGATTGGCTTCACAAAATTCTCGAATCGTAGAAGACCGAGGAATGCCCGATCGGTATATGTCCCTGTCTGAGAAATGCTTGAAAAGAGGGCCATTCTCATGCCATGGGTCGAACCAAAAAGAAATAGAAGAACCATCACCAATCCGCCATCTGGAACGAGGAAGAAACAAGGGGCGGAGGTCCAGAATTTTCTTCCAAGCCCATGAGCAAAAAGTCGGCTTGCCAACCACCCAAAAATTCTTATTCTTTAAAAATGTGGAATGAATCTATTTGCACCATAACGATTCCTTGTCCATGAAAAGTATCCAGCTATGCTTAAGCATAGCAGCCCGGTTGCAATCAAAGAGACGCCGGATGCCCAGTCCACCTTCCTCCTTAGGGAGGCAAACAACCGACCAAGAGACCTTAGCTCCTCCCACACCTAAGCCCGGGCCTTTCCAAAGGAACTGTTGAAGCACCAACTCAATGTGGTCCAAGACAGACTTAGGAAGGATAAAGACACTCGCCCAAAAATTGTTTAATAGCCCGGTGAACAGACGTGATAAGCTGTAGATGGCCAGCAAAGGATAGGAAGCGTTGAGACCAAGATTGGGCTCTTCCTGTAATAGACCCAAACCTCCTTTTTTGTTTTTTGGTAAGGTAAGAATAATATTAGCTAATCACCACGCGATACAAAAGAGAAGCCAAACACGAGCCTCGTACCCAAGGTTACAAATCTGTCTCCGAGGGTGCAAGGGTGTAAGGCAAGTCCAAAAGTTTAAAAAGCAAACCAAAAGGGCCGTACAAAGGGCCAAGAAGAAACAACGGCCAAAACAGGTGGCCGGAACAAAAAAACAACAGCCAGCAGAACAGAATATAGGGACAAGCAACACAACAGCAAAGCCCGCAGAAATCACAAGCGCTCCCCCTGCAACCAGCAGCTACCAGAAGTGTCCCAGTCGAACCCAGGACCAGCGCAAGTAATTTCAGTAGCCAATTCATCACGCTAACCATTCCGGTGAGGCTCCACAGCAGCATACAACTAGTATAGGGAGGTTAGAATCCAGGGGATGGGGCAGCACCAAAGCTGTGGCCGAGCCCAACAACACCCAAATGCAGTAGCCAGCAAAGTAAGCCGGGGTGAAGGATCCAGTACAACATCCAGAAGAAACCGAAATAGTGTCAGGATAGACAACACCCCGACACAGCAGCAGGGTAGCAACTCAGCAGCCTCATAGGTGAGTCACACCAGCTGGTCTAGGGGGAGGTCGAAGCAGCCTGTTGGGCTAGCACAGGACATCCTCCCAGGAATAGCATCCCCGAGAACCGATCCCTCTCAAAGATTCCAGCAACATCCTCCCAAACCTCCTTTTTTGTGCCAACTAAGTCCTAAAATTTTTGCACTTGTGTCAATTCAATTCATTTTGCCAATTTTAGCAGGAAATCATTGAAGTGATCCGGCTGGCGTTGACGTAGATAATTTTAATTATATTATATATTTTATATATTTTTCTTTTTTTTTCTTTTTCTTTTTACTTCCTTCCTCCTCCAGTCGACGCCAAAGGCGAGGGCTGGTGAAGCCAAACTCATCGGCCTCTGGCGAAGCTCGCCGTCTTTAGGAGCCATGGCAAGGTTCAACCTCACCCAACGACAATGAGGCTCGCACTCGCTAATGGTTGACGAGAGCGAGCTTTGATAGAGGCAGAGCAAGGGCAAGCTTTGCCAAAGGCCGATGAGATTCCTCACTGGCTCGTGCCTTGGTGAGTCGCTGGACTCGGCAACCGGCAACAGGAAGAAGGAAGAAATAAAAGAGAGAAATAAAAGAAATAAAGAAAATTAGCCGCGCCACATTAACGATTTTCAGCCAGAATTGGCCAGATAGACTAAATTAGCACAAATGCAAAATGTTTATGACTCAATTAGAAAAAAAATAAACAGTTTATGACTAAATTGATACAATTGCAATAATTTTATAAATTTTTTGGTAATTTTCCCTATTACTACCTTTCTTGTGCTAAATTAGTATACATCTTTTAAAATAATGTCTCGGGTTTAAGCTTATAAAGGAAACTCGATCCAAATAGGTTTCTTTATTTGACTGAATTTCCCATTGTGGATCTAAATCTTTTCTGTATAAGAAGCTGATCTTCTTCACGCTATACATATAAGAGATAGCTTCTTTGTATATTACACCTGAAGTGATCCAAGAGGAGCTTGGCCGTGACAATCTACGACGTACTCGGGAATTATATCTCTTAACTGTTTGAAGCTGTACAAATCTTGTGTTAAAATTTCTTGTAATTTGTATTAGGAACATATAGTAAACGAATGGGAACTAATGGAATCATACTCCACGATTTTACTAATGGTTACTGGAAAAAAAAATTCATGATAAAAGAAAAAATATCGCATTTTCATGTTGGAAAAGTGTTAGCTCTGACACAATCCTTCATGTCTGAAATATTGCAACTTTCGAAGTGTGGGGTTTGTATACCCACACGTGAGTATAGAAGGGTCTAGCACATTTAACCCATTTCTTCATTTGAAAGATTATAATAATCTTTCACTTATGAAGTGTCTCACACTTTCCCTTCTTTCCTATGTGAGACAAGAAAAAAGCATTTTTGTTTGTTTTACAAATAAACATCAATAATTTCTTTATGAGATCGATAAATTATTTCGTGAGTAATTACGAGGGCTAAATACCATGTGAATTATTGGTTGTAATTGAGGGTGAGCAATAATGAGTGTCTTCCAGTGACTCTGAGTGTGGTTGTAATCTCTGTTGTATTGTTTCATCAATTATAGAATCTGTGCAGTACTTCTCATGGGATAGGTACCATCGGCCGAGGCACATAATCGTTTTTTGATTTATTTTCTTATTCGGTTTAATTTATTGTTCAATCTCGTATTTTTCACCACACCTCAGTCGTGAGAACTATGTATTTTAAAGTTGAAGATACAAAATAAATTTATCCATGAAATCCACTTTTGATTCACATTCTACTCTGTCCCAACAGTCGAATTATGGTGAATGAGATAACAATATGTCTCAACAGTCAAACTCTCGTGACTGAGGTAACAATCTGCAAACGAAAACCCCAATCTTCTCATTGACGATGATGTCCCGCGGCCTTGCCGCAAAGTAGAGCATTAGAAGGCATGTCGTATTCATTAAAGAGGCTGCGGTCCGGGGTCCAAACCCTCAGATAGAACTGCTGTCCGAGGTACTGCCTTTCCCATGCCGCCGACCTCAAGTTCCACATCCCTTGGTTGTCCAAGGACACTAGTATACTCGTCCATGACCTCCGATAAACCTGCATTATGAACAAGTATGCCAATGAAGTCAAAACATTAGGTTCTTCATCTTTATCCCGACATCAGAACTTTGGCTAGTGTCATGACCAATGCACTATTCTATCTATTCTGTCGGTTGTAGTCTTGAGTAGGAAAAGACTGCAGTTCAGTCTGATCAATTCGGCTTCGATTCGAGGACGGTCTCAACACGTTGTTCATGTCCTATACACTGTATGCGTGCAATTTCGACCCTTATGTGCCATGTTTACATCTCATGTATGATTTGGGTAGTTGAGCGATCGATTTCCTACTTTGGTTAACCAAATTTATACCATCGGAACTGCTGTTTGTCCATCTTTTCAGCGCAGAATACAGATCCTAGAAATGGCATTCATTGGAAGCATAAATCACAGGTGTACATCTATTTTACCTGAGCAGTGTGCCTTGTCGGGGCGTCAACCAGATTGTAGATTTTCCGACTGGCCGGGGTCCACTGCCCGAATCCGTAGCTGCACATTGCCACATGCCTAGCATTAGAACCAACTAAACTCTAGAAAAAAAAAAAAAAATCACAACAAAGGCACGGAGAGTTACCCAACAACCCAGAAATCGTAACCATCAAGATGCCAAGACTGAACTGTGTTCTCGTTGTTTTGGAAAACGATTTCAATAAATTCGTGAAGTGAAGCTGGCATGACTGAAGTGGCAAGACTTGCAGAGCTGGCCGAGGGAACGCTTTGGAGGGAGTTTGTGCTGAACACTCCGCCAATATTGAAATAATCAGCGAGCTTTAAGGGTGTATCGGCGTTAATGTAGGAGACACCATTAACTGCATAGCGCAGTTTGCCATTTATCAAAGGTGCCGAATTGGCCAAGACTATTGTCCTTGAGATTGCAACTTTTCCGTAATGGTATGATCCTTGTGGGTTTGGCCTTGCTGCACTTGCTGTCAAATTCCACCTTCAAGGAAAGAACGTTCAAATTATATCAGCTTTGAGGGTAATGATTAGACCAAATTTTCTTGGACAATATAGTACCTGATTGTTCTTGCTTGCTTCATGGACCAATGCATTTGGTAAGCTGGACCAGCTGGTAGTGGCCCTGAAACTGGGGTGAGTGAGTTAGTGTAGTGCAGCACTGCAGTTGCATTGAGAACCTTCTTGGTGAACCGTGTGGATGCGACGATGTAGTAGTCTTTCGAAGGCTGATTTAAGGTCACTAAGACAGCCATAGATTGGCCTACATGAACGTCGATTGAATCATATGTGTTCCGGATGGTGTGAGATCCTTCAACCTCGACTAGCTCCAACTTATGGCCCTGAATTCTGAAGTTCAAGGAGGTTGACAATCCCACATTTGAAATTCTGAACATATATGTTTTGCCTGAAGGACACAAAAGACGATTAACTCATGGCGACTGACCATGGTAAGCAGCATGCATCAAACATTCCATGGTTTCAAAAAAGAGAAAGTGGCTTTGATTGCACAAAAGTTCAGATAATGAGAGACCTTGATCACCGCTGAAGGTTGTATGAGCTTGGCCATTAATGAGGATACCATCAGGAAAGGGGAGAGATTTTCCCGAGTCGAGAGACTGCTGCAGCATCTGCAGTAGTCATGAAGCATGAAAATGAGTGGTGCAAACAAGAGCATAAAATGTCTTGGAACCTGGTGTGAAATGCAGTAAAGAGATGCTTAGAAACATCCAGCAATAGGATGGCATCCACTGCTGGAGCAGATCGGGGATACCAGAAGTCCACTTCAGATTTGCATTTGAATACAAATTACACAAGTAGATTGCATATTTTCGCTTATTTCCGATATGTGTTCAAGGAATATTGAGCACACCCTGTATCTTACAAATGTATACAATACATGGTCGACCTTACTAAGCAATAGAACTTGAAATATGGTGTACCTAATAATACAACCAATATAAAGACCAATGCCAGTGCTTTTACATGCCACATTTGAGATAAACCAAATCATTTCTGCAATAGAACAAGAATATCAATCTGTTACCTTGTGGCCAGTCTTGTGCCAGTCACCGACGAGTAAAGTGAAATCTCCAGCAGGGGTCGGGAAAGGAATAGGGATCTGAGGCCTTTCGTAGACATTGATCGCCCCGAACCCTCCAGCAGCTTTGTGCAACAAAGTCGAAGGAAAATATGTGAAGGTCCCGATCTGATCCTTGGCTTGGAACCTGTACGTGTAGTTCGAGTTTGGAGGGATCGCACAGTTTGTACCCAGCACTCCATCCTGCCATGAGTTCTTCCTCTGTTTGATCCCATTCCTGATACCAACAACAAGAAACAAATACAAGTTAGTGATCAGTAAAGTGCAGCTTATGAAAGATGATATTGCAGCAACATCTTTCAGTTAGTTAATGACAAACTAAGCAGAGCATGTCCACATCTACAAATGTCCTTCTAGAGTCAAATTATTACTACTAAGAAACTAGTATCTGGTCTTAGGCCATGTTCCATAATTCAGTTAGTCCTGGTTTTTCTTTGGTTGGACTCAATCTCTTGGGGGAAGCATGGAGAAAATTTGATGCTTTTCAAGAATTAGTAACTTATCTTTCCAGTAACTGACCGGGTCAAAAAAAACTGTGGGAATGTCACTTAGCCATGCAAACTAAACAAAATAATTCCAAGAGAGGAATAAGAGTGGAAATTGCAGGCAATAATGGACTTTTTTCATAAAAAGTCCAGGTCCAGAAACTTTAGTTCTAACCATGTTAGAAGAAAAGGTTGGTCTAGCTTGTTGATTAAGTTGAGGACTACGTTGTCATTGGTCACCACCTCGAGCTTCGGCCCTGGAAACTGCCCGTTAATAAGTATGACCTTCACACCCAAAAACAAAATGCACAAAAACCAAAACATTAGTCATCAGATAGAACTGAACCCAGAGACAATTCATACTCTGAGATGCAGCAAACATCCCATCCACCAACCTGTTGAGAATCACCCAGAGGAGCAACCGTACCATAAGTCACAGTCCACGTGTAGAACCGATACGGGTTATCGGCAAGCACCACGGAGGCGCTGAAAACAGCCAAACAGCCCAAGATCAAGCCGATCACGCCTCCTCTCGCCATGTCTATCTAACCTGCAAAAGACACACCCGCATTGTTGTTCAGACAATGACTTCATCACAGCGAACAAGGGCACTCAAACACCCAAGAGCCAAGGACACCAAAACAAAGAAAGAATGGCAATGCACCAGGATTCGGGCCCTCTGGCTAGTCGGGTTTCAGCTCAGTTTTGTTGCAAGCAGTTGCTTAGCGGAAAGAGTCCTTAAATACAGAACAACGAGAGGGAAAAAAGCTGCACCGGATAACTCCGGATTGCTTTCTTTATGTGCTACTTTTGACCAACTGGCCCAAAAAAAACTTTTTGAGCGCCCTTAAATTGCTCCGTCGGTGACTCACGGTTGAGGTGGAACTGCGCATGATTCTTGACGCGCTTACGCATGATGATAATAAATCATATAGGGGAACCGAAAATCAAAACTGGGGTCGGTCCAAAAATCGAAACTTGTCACCATTTTCAATCATGAGCAAATTTTTAAGCTTGGTCTTTGTGATTCCTGCCCGTCAATCTCGCCTCTGATTCTTGCTTAACCACCCACCTTTGGATTCTTTCTTGACTGTTTTGCTTTTGCTTTGGCTACTGTGTTTCTCTGTCTTTTCATTCTTCGCTCCTTTTTCCGCTACAGTGATCATCATTCCCCTAGATCCTTCATCTTTTACGATTACTGTGCAAAATAATCTTGTTCTCTGGTCTGAAAGTGGTTGCTAATTTCAAGCAGAAGACTAACTCAAAATTTGATCATCTCAAAGTATAATTTTTCGGACAGTCCCATGAGAGAAATTTCGTTTTTTTTTTTTTTGAGTCTCCCGTTATATCTGTAAAGTAGAAGAAACGCAAGAAAAAGAAAACATTTGGGGAATATCCATTTGGGAGAATATCGTATTTGAAGAAACTATTAACCTAACTTGGGAGAATATCGTATTTGGGGAATATACATTTGGCCTCATGCGACCTGATCTCAAGGGAACATGCAACAAATATAAAAGAACTCTTCCAAATTCAATATTCGAATGGCTAAGGGTATCCCTCGGAAAGCCAAGCATCATCGGCCATACGAGGCATTAGTATCTTGAATTATCATCCCCTGAACTTCCTCATGGTACGGCCACGAAGATCTTCCTACCCGATCCATTTAACAACGTTATCAAAAAGTCCTAAATCTATTGCATTTTTACTAATTCAGTCCAAAATATTTTTAATTTTGTCAAATAAGTTATAAACCTTTTCACACTTTGCAAATTAAGTCTGTCCGATCAATTTTGGCTAAATATTAGCGACCCTTGCCAAGCACTTTAAGGGAAAAAAAAACAAAGAAAAGAAAAGAAAAAATTCATAAAAATTTCAAATAATAAAAAATATTACTAAAAGTTATTCACGTCAGCAATGATCATGCCATGTAGGACAGTCAACGTCTACATCAGCAATTTCGCATCAAAATTGTTGGATGGACTCAATTAGAAGAATGTGAAAATATTTATGACTCGATTGGCAAAATTAAAAAATTTAAGACTAAAATTGATAATGCGTCTGTACAGATCAATTTTTTTTTTTTGTCTGTCTTATCTCTAACTCTTATCTCTCTTGCTTTTGTTTTGTATGAGCACGAGAGTCGAACCTATATCTGTGATACCAACGTCCCCATCCGACCAATTCCTTATTAGGAGGGCGGCATGACACTTGGCCATGCGGACCAAATTGACATTTGAAGCTTCGTACAACTGTTGGACAGCCAAAGATTTGCTGGGTTTCATGGGTTTTTCGCTTCGGTCCGATGCCTTTCGTTGCCTTGAACTCGGGGGATCAAGGTTGACTTTCTTGGGCTGCGGATGAGCGACGATGATCCGTGATTCAGAGAGAGAGAGAGAGAGAGAGAGAGAGAGAGCTAATCATTGCCGTTCACGTGGAGTGTCGGGGGAAATCATGGATGCAGGACGCGGTGGTGGGGGGCTACACGGAATGACGCCGCCCGGGGAATCGGGGCGAAGTAAAGCCCGGTGTCATCATCACAAAAGCGAGTGATGCGTTTTGCCCGGCGATCGGTGACCTTAATCTCCGCTGGTGAATGCTCCAAATGATCTGTCGGTTCGGTTCATCTTAATATTTGGGGGACGAAGGACAAAGCGTTGTGCTCGTGGCGTAGAAAAGGAGCATTGCGCCTTCGGAAAGGGAACTTCGCACCCGATGGTAAAAGAGACCGCACTAACTTTTACCGGATTACAAATTCGAGCCGTGTCACGAGCAAACCTCTCGTCACCTTGTGCCTCGAACATCCAATACCCCTCGCCTAGAGAGATTTCATGGTTTTCTAGAGCAATCGTGGAGCTATTGTGGTGGCTTGCTCATGTACTTACGAGAGGGAGCACGATAGTTATGGCTCAAATTGAATATTTTTCATAGTGAATGTCAAACCCTTATAGATGATGTCTAAATGGGATAATTGCGTTTGTAAATATGAGTTTTTCTATTTTGACTTGGTCTTTCGCCGTGAGAATGAGAACGAATAATAAGCTCGTGGGATTGATGCGAGGAGGGCAAAGATGGCTATATTTTTTGGGAGCGAACTTCAGCCGAATATGAAAAGCATAAATACAAGTTGTAGCTTTGAATGAAAGACAATTCTCAGTGAGCTTTGTCTACGTACAATGAAGCTATAAGTGATGTAAGTATGAATCTCATGGAGAGTTCTCCTCCCCCTCCTTTTTTTAAATCTATGAAGACAAGTAAATATGTACCATCAATAGGATGCATCCGCCCTTTATTTTTTTTCCCTTGGGTCAGAAGGATGCATCCGCCTTAAAAAGGCACATAAGCATTGAAACGATGAAACATAAAAACCCAAACGGTACAAGATACGACAAAGCCCAACCAAGCCCATCAGATTGGATGGGCCTAAAGCCCATAATGCTCGTACGTTGGAGATCATGGGTGTTGACTGTTGAGTAGAATTTCTCAAGGGCATTAGACGGCGGGCCGTGCCCCGTTTTTAGACAATAGGCCCTAAAAAGTATATTTGAGCAACGTGGCCCAAATTTTATAAACTTTTGGGGCCGTGGATAAACCAAATTCAGCCATTGGATCAGTGACCCAAGCCAGCCCAACTTCCGATTATTGGGCCTCACGCCGGCCGGCCATTGGGGCCCAAATTTTATCTTCTTGGCCTCTATAAATTGGCTCTCTCGTTCATTTTTCACGATTCCTCAATTTTCCCTGCCGTACGAGTTCCAAATGCTCTTAAATGGTTTGTCAATTTCAATTTTTCCGTTTCAACTTATAACGGTTTAGCCACGTTTTAAGTATCGCAATGAAGAACAACAAATAACAACAATCAAATCCGATCATCCCTAGTAAATCAGAACTTCACGGTGCAATTGACATGGAGTCCTTGCGTGAGCTCTGCCACAACATCATATATGTGTCTACCCTGCCCCCATGATAAGCTGAAGTCAACAATGGCAAGACATACCGACTCGACGTCGTAAATATGAGGCGCCACTAGCTAGGGACCTCCCGATTTGCAACATTCAATGTGCTATAATGGAGTATTGGAGCTTTGTTAGAAGTCCTCAACATCTTCTTCCTACAAGATGTCTCGTCTAAAATTGAATCTCTAGCAAATTGAAACATACATATGGAGTCTCTATTCCTTAGTTGGAGGAAAATGTTGGGTAATCTTGACTCTCTCTTATCCTAAAAGTTTGCTCGAAGGATAGGGTTTTCTCTCACACTTATAAACTGACCACAAGCTCATTTCACAATCGATGTGAGATAATCCTAGCAATCTCCCCCTCGCATATCAGGCATTGAGTCAGAGCAACGACAACCCGTATCTCTCCTAATGTAACTATTGGGTCGAGACTTGTTGGTAACTTAGGCTTTACTACTAGTATTAGGTGGTCTTGGGCTTTTCTTATCCTAAAAGCTAATTCAAAAGATAAGGCTTTCCCTCACACTTATAAATTGATCACCAATCCCTTCCATGATCGATGTGTGAATAATCCTAACAGAAATGATCCACTAAGTGGATTCAAGGCTAGATCTCTCTTCGTTCAAGTACTTAGGTTCGCCTCTAAGCTCTAAGAAGGATTGGGAGCCTTAGATAGATAAAATTCTACGTAGAACAAAGAGTTGGTGTGCCATGAGCTTGTTTATGCTGGCAGATTATGGCCGGTTAAATCTAAAAGTTTAAGCCAACGGGTCATAGGAGATTACATGTAAATCAGACAAAAAACAAAAGTGAAATCGAAAAATGGCAACCTCATACACGAAAAAAATTTGTGACGGAACCTAACTTTGTTATGTTAGAATGTTTAACATAAAATCTTAATCAAATAGTTAGAGGGAACTACGTTGTTAGAGTATATTAATATTTAATTGCGCCTTCATTGAATAGTTTAAGCTTTTAGAACAGTTCGTAGTGGTCCCATAAAATTTCACATGATATCAAAGCATAAGGTCTTGAATTCAAATCTTTTTAGGTCATTATTTGCCTCCCTAATTAAATATTCTATAGCTAGTACTAGGCAAAAAAAAAAAAAAACAAAAAACAAAAGACTAGACTAAGTGTGGTCCCACAAATCTCACATACATAAAGATAAGGTTGTTTCTGTTTTCAGGAAAATTTTATGATAAAGGAAAATTATTCTGGGAAAATCTTTTTTAGGAATATGTTTTTCTCCTTTTGTGGTTAGATCATTCATTTTCTTAACTATAAGCATGCAATTATATATTTGCACTACATAGAGACTGTGGTGAAACTCTACTTGGATTAATAAACAGATCATGCTCGCAAGAGTTTGAGTATATATGTATACACATCTTTATATGACATGTGCAATAATTTCTACAGAAGCCTATTTAGATAAATAGTTAGGGACTTTACTAGCATAACAGTTTCTTGGTGACTATGAGAATAACAGTATGTTGTGGGCCACAAATTCTTGAAAGAGTAGACCCCATAATAATTTTTTATTATTTGTTATTAATTTTTTAGGCATAATACCCAAAAAAACCTCAAACTTTAGCCTTTGTCCCAATTATACCCAAAATTTTTTTGTCTCATAAAAAACCCCCAACTTGGGCCTTAGTCCCAATTATATCTAAAACTTTTTTTTTGTCTCATAAAAAATCTACAACTTTTACTTTTATCCCAATTCTACCGATCTAATACTCAAAAAACCCCCAACTTTGGTATTTATCCCAATTATATCCAAAAAAAAAAATTATCGCATAAAAAAATCTCAAATTTTTATTTTTGACCCAATTCTACCACCACTAGCGTTCTGTTTATAATTACTATTAATTAATTTTACGTGGCTTGAATTTTTTCTTCAAATTTACCAATAAATTTTTGAAATTCAAAAACAACAGGTTTCAAAGATAGCAAGATCAGCAGGTTTCAAGGATAGTAAGATTCGAGATTATTTGTCTAGATAATCAAATCTCCACAACTAGCCATTTTTTGGGCTGTTGAGTGCTGGGTAGAATCCAAAACACACCACCTTATGTGGCTCTATATCTCCGGACAATGTGTAGAAGAAGCATACAACATAAAAGAAGTTAATAGATTTTTTCATATTAACTTTGCTAAGGTCTAATTTTTTATATGTTGTCGATTTCACAACAGATAAAAAAAACCCTAAACTTTTATATGTTGTCGATCTCACAACAGATTAAAAAAACCGTCACATAAGTTTATTTCAATAGTTTAATATATAAACGTAGTACTCCGTCAAAAACTTCATTAATGCACCAGATGATCGTGCCAACACAAAGCACGTTCCTCATAAAGAACCGCGTGTTCACTTGGGAGATTCGTAGATTTTTCAATGTATGTAAGAAGAGTTCAATAAGGAACACAAAACCCAAGTGAAGATCGTCACTTTGTACTGAAGTCACAAGAGACAGGTGCCTTATGAGTTACCTGCGACAAGGGATGCATGGACTCCACGTTTCCTTAAACCCCCTCACACGCGTTGACCCTCGGTCCAATCCATCTATTATGCTCATCAATCCCCCACCCTCTTCAAATCCCACGGAGATCCCAGAACGCACATAGGGTCCGAACGAGAGAACACCTTCTTCTTGAGCCTCTAGCTTCACAGGAAAATTTTCCCCCCAATGTCTGATACTCCTGAATATTCACAAACTCCAGGCCCGTCCACTTCAGGTGACCTTCTCTGTAATTTCATTGACAACCTCTCTCTCTCTCTCTCTCTCTCTCTCTCTCTCTCTCTCTGTGAGACATGCCCACTAATATGTTGCAGATGTTGCGAGGGACACGTTCCTATGGAGGAGGAAGAAGCTGAGCTTGATGGTGCTGATCATGGCAACAGCAACTTGGGTGGTCATGGAGGTTTGTCAGTTCAACTTCGTCACTCTCGCTTCCTGGGCATCCATCTTCGTCGTCACCTCCCTCTTCCTGTGGGGCACCGCCTTGAGGTTTCTCGGAAAGTAATTAATAAAACCTCCTTGCTCATCTTTCAAGAACTTAAATTCTACTAGTTGAATGCAAAAGTCTTAACCCTGTATTGGAAGGTTACAGTTGAAAAGGAAAAAGAAGGAAACGAATCATATCAATTCTGGTGACTTTTCCAGGGAGGAAACGGAGTTGCCGAGGATGGAGATCTCGGAGCGAATGGCGATGGAGACGGCGAAAGCCGTCCAAGCGTGGGCCGAAGAAGGCACTAGATGGATGTTCAGGGTGGGTGCCCAGAGAGACTGTTTCACGTTTGCTGGGATGGTCGCCGGCTTGTGGGTGCTCTCCAAGATCGGAGCCTACTTCGACTTGCTGACCCTGGTCTATATAGGTAACCGATCGATCGACATCTTTCTGATCGATACCCAAAAACGATACCTATAATGAACGTTCGTTCACAGTTTTCATTGCTTGTGAATAAAACTATCCTACAAGTTGCAACTAATTCGAATCGCACTGATTCTCGCAGCTGTAGTTTCGGCCATGACAGTACCTCCTCTGTACGTGAGGCACGAGGATAAGATAACGCAGCTCCGAGAGAAGATGAAGACCCGGTCGAGGAGGCTCTACGAAGGGGTGGACGAGAAGGTTGTCAGGAAGATTAAGCGCAGGTTTCAGGCCAAAGAGGAGATGAAAGAGAAGAAGACGGAGTAGGGTACAACTAGCTTTTCACGAAACAGGGGATGCTTTTTAGCGAAGGCAGATTCAGTTCATGGCTCGTTGAATCAAAAAAATGTGTTGACAGGATCGTGCTGGGGGGATTTGTAAGCGTTTAAGATGAGATTCGGCATGAAATCTTTGCTGCAAAAGTAAATCAACTTGTAGAGAATGAATTCATAAAAGTATAACGAACGACAACAAAGCGGATCCGTGGCGCAATGGTAGCGCGTCTGACTCCAGATCAGAAGGTTGCGTGTTCGATTCACGTCGGGTTCAAGCCCCCGAAACTGTTCGCTACCAACTATGGCGGATCAAATCTTTTTCTTTAGTCTGCTTTGTTATTTTGTTTTTCCCTTTTGTCCCTCCATGGTCTGAAGTCTGAAAAGCCCTCCTGCATTTATTATCTTTATTACATCAGTGAATAACTCATCTGTTTATAATCGAGAATATAGTGGAAAATTGTAGTCCTGTCTGAGAACTCAGTACTTAAGAGTACATGGATTGACAAAATTTTGTTTTAGATGTCGCGCGTCGATTTTTACATTTATGTTTTTGGTCAGCATGTCTCCTCGTTTTCTACATAGAACTTGAAAAATCTGTTTTCTTTTTTTTTTTTTCGCTTGGGACGAATCTTGTCCCGTAGGGATCTCAGCTTCGTTTTAATTTAAACTATCTGAACTTTCTTGTCTAAAAATTTGGCGCTCAGTTTATGATGAGGAGGAGGGACGGAGGCATGGAGCTTGATGCATTTGACCTAATTATTGGATCAGGATCTTCACTTGAGTGAACTCGAGTTAGTGTTATATAGCTGCAATCTGAATTACAAGATTCCCCCAATTTTCATTGTTTCTGACTTTCTATGCTTTTGAGATGATAAGACACAAAGGTTGCCGACATTGAAAGCCTAACTTATGCAGTAAAATTTCTGCTTCTGCTTCAAGCATAAATTCATTCATTTAGCTACGTAATTTCATTTTTTTTTTTTACTTCGGAAGCTTTTTTTTTTTAGAAGTAGATTTGGAGCCATTTGAAGAAGTAAAAAAAAAAATTACTTCTCTTCAAAAGTAGAAAAATCAACTCCAGCTCAGAAGCAAAAGTAAAAAAATTAATTTTTGACAAAAAGTTGATTTCTAGAACAAAAGATATTCTAGATGTAAAAGAGGTGTGGGATGATGGCAGTGCTTAGTAGAAGTGCAATACCTTTGGCTGGAAAGATCATCAAGAAAGAGCTCAAGTCTGAGTTCATTAACATATCCAGTTAAATCTACTTTCACTCAAAAGCTTAACATGATGAGTTATGAGCCAACATGAATATATTAACTGCTCTACACCACTTCAATTCTTCAATGTGAGATTTCTTTATCACAACTTACTCACCGTGCATCCTAACACGAGAGATGGCAGCGAAAGATGTTATGGACATTAACCATCTCCTAAGCCATATCTTTCTATGTGATTCTCCTTAACCAAAGGTAAAAATAAATAAACAAAAGTTTATACGATTTTTATTGTGAATTTCGTTCCCCTGATTTTTTTAATTATTTATTTACGTGTTCTTCAAAAATCTCAAATCTTAAGTTTTGTTATGACGAGCATCATGCTGTCTTTGTCCTCTTAATTTGTTGCCCTCACTGACACAATCCCTCAAAAATCTTTCGATGGATGGTATAGACTTCTCTCTTTTTTTTTTTTTTTGAGAAGCGAAGAAATTAGAACATTACAAACAAGTGCTACTCGAACCGTAGGTAAGTCTAGATTAACCCTAAATAAAATATCTAAGCTAATAAGGAGCTGAATATATATAGGTGCTGTAACTTAAACAAATAGTAGAATGTGTAATTCGGTACGACCATCATAGAGATCACAAAGATTATAGAGTTGTTTCACTTGGATGTTCACATGCTGGCATGAATTCTTTGAGGAAATGTGCCAAATTATGCTAATAGTTATGGATGACCACTTGAGGAAGACCTAGGTGTTTGTGCTGAGGTACGAATCTGATGTTGTTATCATGATTAGACAATTGAGAGCTTCGACGAAAATGAGATTGGAAAGACAATCAAACATGTGCGAATTAGCAGTAGCGTGTAATTCTACTCGGAGAGCTAAATGACTTTGCTTGAAGGATGACACAGTGACACGCATACAAGTGTCAGTGAATCACAACAAGTTGCGGAGTTGATGAGTAAAATATTTCTGGAGATGGCCCATAAAATGCTCTAGTGTTGGTATGACTAGGAATCAGTGAATATGCTTAGTACTATGAGCTACCTCGAGAGTGAGCCCCACTAGCTACATTTGGATGTTGAACTGCCAAGTACATAGGGTGTATATGTAGTATTTGACAAAGCAGGAAATGAAAAGGAAAGGCAAATATACAGAATTTATATATTCCTAAAGTAAATCAATCAATCCTAAAATTCCAAGACTAATGTTCAATCAAGAAGATCGCAATCTTCTACCAGTATCTCCAACAATTTGCTTTGGCATATATACTAATCCAACCAGTAAAAGGTCGAGCTCTCGTTGATTTCTTAACTGATTGTCCACGCTTGGAAGTGATGGCGTCATCAAAACCGGCCATTAATCAAAACCTGATCAACAACCCAATTTTTTTTTTTGTCAGGGAACAACTTGTTTGAAGCAAGGTTTTGCGCATACCTTTCAGGAATTTTATTGAGATTTTCTTTTTATAGAGAATCACATGGACACAACGACTACTTGATTCAAGCGCGAAATTTGTATTTGGAACTCTATAAAGTCGAGAAAACTCAGTCGGAAGTAAGTTTTAGTTTGTCGAGGGCAATAACAAGAGAATTCGAGTGTTTGTCGAGAGGTTCTGGGTTTGTCTTTTCGTAATCGTATAGTAACCATTTGAGTGACTAATAGGGTGACAAACCCATTTGTAAATATACAAGGGGAGTAGTTGTAGTACTAATGAAGGCATTTGTCCAGATGAGGGACAAAGTATGCAAGGGATTCTTTGTGAACTGGAATGAGTGGTTTATCGTAGAGGGAAGAATCTATTTGTGCTCTGTAAACAAGAGAACTACTTAGTATGCAGCGGTTTGTTTATTATAGTAGATATTCAAATTCTACGCGGAGCTGGTTCAACACTTATTTGAACTCTTAGCATTAGCTAGTGGATATCGGCCTATTTGAGCTGCCAGGGTTGGGAGATAGGAGAGGCCCAGAGGGCACACTCAAAGTCAAAACTCCTTTAAATCTTGTTTGCAGGTTCTCTTTCCATGAAATTCCTTAATTCCCGCTATCGGTATCGCTGGTTCATTTTGCGCGTAGAACGAGTATTTATCAGGGTTGATTCTACAAAATTAGATTGTGTTGTTCCATTGACAATGGAAAAAAACACCCAAAAAAAAGTCATAAACCTATTGCATTTGTACCAATTCAGTCATAAACCTTTCAATTAAACAAATTTAATCTTAAACCTTTTCGTATTGATACCAATCAATCCATCCGGCTAATTTTAGCCGAAAATCATTGACATGGATGCTGAGGATGCCGTGTAGGATAGCCGATGTTGATGTGGATATTTTCAAATAAATTTATTTAAAATTTTATTTTTTTCTTTTTTTCTAATAATTAGGGTTTGGCCGGCGAAGGCCGCCTCACCTAGGGCCATCGCGGCCTTGTTGGCCGCACGTGAGGCCGCTACGCCGTCACCCAAGGCCAATGAGGCTGTGATGGACCTAGGCGAGGTGGCCCTCGCTGGCCAAATCCTAAGTTTGAGAAAAAAAATAATTTAAAAAAATATTATCAAATAATGTTGTCTATGACGACTATCCTACATGGCATCGTCAGCATTTACATCAATGATTTCCGATGAAAAGTGGCCAGATGGACTAAATTAGTATCAGTGTAAAAAGGTTTTGGAGGTTTAGAACTGAATTGATATCAATACAATGGATTTAGGACCTTTTTGTACGTTTTCCTAGTGAAAAGCCAACGCACCCCCCTTTTCGATTGATCATTCAGCCTAACAATATTTACCTTTCAAATTTGGTGGATACTGGTCCTCGCATTATTGATATACTTCTCTCTTGCAATAACTTAACTTATATGAATTGGATACATCATCGCATAAGAATTTATTTTTCGAGTCAGTAATTTCCACTAGTTTAAATCAGAGACGTGGATTGCAGAAGGGCCCAACATCATGTCCAACGTAAGCTGGATTACATCAAGAAGACGACCTCAGCGACGTCGCCTTTTCACTTGGACGCTACGCATAAACTTCATCGGATCATTCCACGAAGTTTTACAGTTTTCTTCTTCACACCTTCTCTTCTTCCTTTCACACCTGCAGCCAATCAACGACGCTCGAATCCATCTAGAAGGAACAATAATATAATCAAAGTTCATACGAAAGATGAGAAATTTCTTTCAAATGTTTTAATTTTATTTTTACCATTTATTTCTCCAAGTCCCACAAGAAACGATCTAGTGAGGCACATCAATAATCGGCTAACTAGTAAAATGCTTCTTTGGAAGCTAGCGCGGTGCATGGATGATTCCAAGTTATTCCACTTATGGTTAATTTCGAGGACTAGTCTTTTTATTCTACATGATATGACACGTCACGACACGACATAGGGATCCAATATTATGATGGCCAAATTAAAATTTAATTGGATATATTACTTTCGCCATCCTTTATTTGTCGAATAAGTTATGAAACCCAAGACATTGCAATTGCTTTATTAATCAACCATTCCTAGTCAAAAAGGTCCATCCAGAGGGTGGAGGGACATCAGATAGCCAAGTCAAGTGGATGACTTAATGATAAAGATAGGGAACCTATACAATAATTTGGGACAACTAAGTCATTTCCTATCGAGGAATTCACAAAAATTAGGTAAATAATCCAAACCTCAATAAGTTTTGGTCACGATCCGATGTAAGGCCGCCATGACCTCACATATGAGGTGCAGTGGCACAGATATGAGTTTGCACTTCAGATTCGAGAGATAAGAGAATCTTGTGATTAGAGAGAGAGAGATGTTGAAGTGGCCGTGGTGGTAACGCAGCACGAGTTATGCCTTGGCGACAATGGTGAGGGTAGGGACGCGGTGGTGGTTATGGTTTGCAGCAATGTTGTCAATGGCAGTCGAAGGAGGAGGAAGAAGAAATATAGAAAGAAATGGACAAAAGATCAAAATAAAAGGAATTTTTCTTTTGACTCGGACACATTAAATAAATGATGTGGCACGACTCATATTTTATTTGGTCCAGTCAGCAATGCCCCGCATCCACATTTAAAAAAAAAAAGGCAACGTACAGGAAATAAATTGAACAAACAGTTCAAAAAAGTACAAAAAGATAATTCAAAAACAACGTTTCACATTAAAGAAAAAGTTGAGAGACCATCGCATGGTCTCTTTTCAATCGTCCAGCCAATCTAAGTTAGCCTCTTCTTCTTCGGACGCTATTATGTTGAAGCCATTGAGACTGCTCTTGAGACGCTCCCACATGACTTCTTTTTCTTTGTCGCAGACCACCTCCCTTAGGTTCCTCAGCTTCACGATCAACCGTGGCAGTACAGACAACCTCAGACATCCTCTCATGTTCATCCTCTTGAGATTGACCAGATTACCAATTTGATCGGGCAAAGAGCTCAGGCTCAGGCAATCAGATATATTGAGCGATATCAATTTTTCTAGGGTTCCAATTGATTTCGGTAACCGCGACAAGCTCGTGCAGGAATTAAGCCTGAGCACTTCAGGGACGCCAATTCCCCAATCTGTTCAGGGAGTGTGTGCAAATTATGGCAGTTCGTGATGCTAAGCTTCTTCAGAGGCTTTATCTCGCATATGCTATCTGGTAATGTCATAAGATCGTCGCAATAGTCGATGATGAGCTCTACCAAGTTTGGCATTGCATCAGAGATCTTGGCGTTGTCCGATGTCGAAGCCTGACTGATGTCGCACATGAAAAAGGATATCTTTTGCAGATTGTGCAGGCATAGTTTTCCCATGCTCAGGAGAGGAACCGTGACGCGTTCGAGCCTGATCCTCCTTAAACTGGACCCAAGGATATGGAAATTGCACAGCTCGGCTGGAAAGAAGCTGTAGTTTGTTACTATCAGGGCCTTGAGTTTATCTGCTGTCCCAATGAATTCCGGCAAAGCATAAGTTTTGGTGTTCACGAAGTTCAAGACAAGAGCCGCAGCTTCAGGCAGTTGAAGATTTGGCCAGGGTCTTGAGAATGTTCCATCTGCATTATGAACATAGAAGGTTAAGATGTAACTTAACTACCAACCAACAGAAATTTTTCCCAACAGGTCATTGAGAGAGAGAGAGAGAGACAGACAGACAGACAAACAGATTTCCCAACCTGTGTAGATGGACACTAGACGAGCGGCGAGAATCGGTCGCTTTTGCTCACTCCACCAATTGGAAGAATTATCTCCAGTCAAGTCCAGAATAAGTCTCTCCCTCTTCTCTACTTCCCCTGGTCGCACTCCGTGATAGCCAGCTCTCTGAGCAGATCGTGTTGCATAGCGTAGTGGCTGCTGTAACATTTGTCCTCGTCTTCACTTGTATCTGTCCTGTATGTATGCATCAAACAATCGGATATAAGCATTTGCGCTTGAGGTTTCTTGCGCTAAAATCTCATGCAAGGCATTTGATGATACCAATTTACTAGTAAAGAAAGACATCTGATCCTTCCCACGTTTAAGAAATTAAGGCACGAGATAGAAATGTTCTTTACAGGCGTTTGTATAATCTGTTTGACCTTCACAATGTTGAACACACCATAGCTGAAGGTCAGGTGCAGTAATTGTGGTGTGGAAACAGGAAAATGTGTTGAGGTACTCTTAGAGGGGTAGAAAACTAGAAAAGTTAGAATGAGAGAACAAAATGAAATTCAGAGCCATACCTGGTGACTATGAGATCAGCTAGGTTCCTGTAAACGAGTTCATTGACATCAACAACGGCACGCACACCATCGAAATCTAGCTTATACAATTCCACCCACATATCAATGAGGGCGGTCACAGGGATCTTGCGATCCTCTGGAAACGAGCCGAGGTCCATGAAACGTTCCTTCATTGAAGGGTCGCCATCCATGTCATCCAAGCTCTTTCTGAGGCATTCTAGAATGTCACTGTCCGTGCCTGAAGAAGACCAATCAAGAAGCTTTTTTTCCCAGAAGGCACGATCCTTTCTCCGGAGAGACTTGGCAACGACTGTCAGAGCCAATGGCAATCCCTTACAGCGATTCACTATCTGCCACACGGAAAAAGGAAACAGAAACAATTATAGGAACTCTGATAGGAATCGTGATTTACTCAGAGCTTTGATGACCATAAGAAATCCTATAATGGATGCAGTCAAGCAAAGAGTATACCTTATCCCAGAGCTCATCACCTAGTTTAACAACGCTTCTACCATCAACAGTGACAGATTGACGAAAAAGTTCCTGGGCATCCCAGGAGGCAGTGGCTTCAGGTGATGCACAAGATCAACATCAGGAAATTCACATCTTGACGTCACTACAATCTTGTAATGTTTGATCTCCTTGAAGACAAATTTCTTAATTATGGATTGCGAATGGGTCCAGACATCGTCCAGCACCAGCAACACAGGATCCTGTCCTATTCTGATGAGCAGTTGCTGCAACCGTTGAACTGCATGATCTTCTGTTTCAATCACAGGTACCTTGAAACGATTGTGCTGCACCATGTTCCGGACAATGTGTATCAGGTTGGGCTTCTTCGAGACCCGGACGAACATGATCTTGTTGTTGAATTTGCCTATATGCAAACCACAGTGAGTCTGACTCCTATTGCTTGCAAAGAGTATGAAAATTTGCCACGACACTTTTAGTTTACTGAATTCAGTAGGATAAGAAACAGAGCTAAGCAGATAACATATAGCAGAAAAAGTGAGTGCAAATCCTATAGCGTGCGAAGAGGAGGGTTCAACTGATTGAGAAAGGCACTCAGCATAATCAAAGAGAGGCAAGTTGTTGCATATCTTAAACCTTGGGAAAGATCTATCTGATTGGAAATGATATCGAACCCGATAATAAACGACGAGAAAAAGATTGTTTTGCTCGATGAAACATTCATCTGTATAGAACCCTCTGTGAAAACATTCACATCTACAAGGAACTGACTGCTCGACAGAGAGAACAGGTAATGGGATTCATTCACTCCAGTGTGTGCTCAAGTGGAACATTGTTCAACAGCTCCTACACACATAAATGGCTAACCAAAACATTAGTAGAGTTGACCAATTGGCAAGGATCAATTCAATAAATTCATCCCTACGTTCTTTAAGTTCTGGATCAATCAACATAATAACCTCACTTACCTTTAATTTCCGCGTCATGACACAATTTCGTAACCAGAGTGCTCTTCCCGCACCGCCTGGGGCGGTCACGTCGATCACGGACACTCCCTCTTCCAGCAACCGCTTCTTGAGCTCCCTTAGGGACGCCTCCACCGCCGACCCAACAATGCAATCGGGTGCCTTTGGGACCACAAGGTCGCCCAAAGGCTCAAGCACACTCTGTGGTGCCCCGCTGTTTGCTTGCCCGGTAAGTAAGAAATCCTCTATATTCTCCACTTTTTGCATTATATGCCTCATGTCCTCCGTGGTCTCCTTCATCTTTAGCAATGTCACCTTGCCATCATTCACAATCACCAGCTGCAGGTAAATTTGGAACGCCCTTAGGACTTCTGCATCGAAGTCGGTCAGCTTGTTCGAGTGCCAATACTTCTTGTAAATGTTAAGCTGGTGGATCCTCGAGCATTTCTTGACCAGTGCTTTGTCTTTGACAAGTAGGTCGTTGATCGGAGTCATCTCCTCCGAACTATGGTCCAGCTTTCTGCTGATTTCGTCCCATCGCTTGATGAATGGATCTATTTTGTCCAAGGTGGATTCGATCTTCCTGAGCTGGGGGCCAAACGCTTTGACGGTTTTCACTATGTCCTTAACGAGCGACGACAGCTCGCCGAATGCCGTTCCCACTGCAGCTCCACGGTAGTCGACGGGCATTTCTGATTCTTTCTTTCTTCACAGAACGAACAAGCCAAGAACATCCAAAACTTTGATGGGTCGCCAAGGATGATCCGAAGAACTGAAACCCACTTCCCAAGATTTGCAGAGGACACTTTACTTTTTCTTCTTTTTTTTTGGCAGAGGCAAGAAGGAAGAGGAGCTTCTTGGTCTTTGAAGCAACAATGGAGAAATGAGATGAACGGAAAGCCGATAGAGGCTCTTTTTGATAAATGTGGTAGTTAAAGTTTATTCTCCGACCCAATAAGTTTGATCATCACATGGGAAGTTTCTCAGAAAGAGCGCCATTGGAGGCCTCCTTCTGGCACTCCTTTATTTTAGAATAAAGTATACTGTAAGTGTCAAAACTTATATACGGCATGCATTTTAGTGTCAAAATTTTTAAAACATTTATTTTAGTGCCAAGTTCGGAGAAAATCGTACACTTCAGTGCCAATCCGGCCAAATGAATTATGTAGATTTTTCAATTTATTTTATTATTTTATGTGGCAAATTTTTAAAAGCAGTTGCCACGGTGAAAATCCGACATGGCTTGTGGAAGGGCAGAAATGAAAAACGATGTCGCTTGATCGCCATCGTTGGTCTCCGATGGTCGTGGAGTTGCCATCGTCACTCGCTCCCCATCGCGGAGTCACCACCATTGTTTTCTCACTTCGTCGCTCGCTCGCCGTCATACCTTGCTCACTGCCATTGCTCGCTCGCAATCATTCCTTGCTTGCAGACGTCCCTTGCTTGTCGCCATTGCTCACTCGCCACCATCCCTTGCTCGCTGCCGTCCCTCACTCGTTGTCATGAGTTAAGGTTTATAATTTGGGGTTGAATTTGGGGATTTAGAATTTGTAATTTGGAGTTCAATTTTGGGATTTAGGATTTATGTTTGAGTGAATTCAGCTTCAATGACGTCGTTTTCTCTTTAAATTACTAAATCGGCCTTCGATGAGCCATGTCGTCCTCCACGTAGACTTTTTAGCGAGCCACGTATGCTTCAGATGGAATTTGGCACTGAAGTGAACGATTTTCAAAAAACTTAGCACTAAAGTGAATATTTTGAAAGTTTTGGTACTAAAGTGCACGCTGTACACAAGTTTTGTCACTTGAGATGTACTTTTTTTCTTTATTTTACGACTTAGGGGTTGACGAAGACCTATCATCGGTCGTTGACCATGTCCATGTTGCAAGTTGTCCTAACGATTGCCCAAGTTCAAGTCTTTGGTAAGAGAAAGCTACTAGTAGAGGTGTCAATGACCACTTTTTAACTCACTTTTATATACTTGGGTCATATATGAGTTCAATAAATTTAAAAATGGGTCAAATATGGGTCTAAATGGGTTTTAGCTCAACCCATTTTCGACCCAGTTTTGATCTGTGGGCACAAACACTCATTGTAAATGGGCTATAACTTTCCAACCTCGCCCCCCTCGCCTGTCGCCATCATCCCGTCGCCATTTTTCCGCCTCGCTGCCGCCGTCGCCTGCCTTGCCATCATTGCCCGCCGTCAACCACCGCGCGCGCCGCCACCAACCACCGCACTTGCTCACCACCCTTGCCACTCATTGCCTGTGCCCCCTACCCGGTCTCCCGCTGTCGCCAGATCATTAGTGGATCTCAAAACGTAGATTCAAGAAACTATTCCAAACGCACACGAACACAAGTAGTTTTAGTTCACTTTTTATGGACACATGAGGCCATTGCTAAACCAAACACAATTTATGTTTCACAAGCCTGCCACTTTGCTTCATCCAATCCTCCACATCCAAAAGAAAACAAAAGAAGCGGTAGGTGACTCTAGGGGGCCTCCATCTTGTATGCATTCTTCTATGTAGTACTTGTACAAGTTTCATTGCACAATCCATTGGTGCGTCGAATTCATCGGAAGGAATGAACATAGCTCCATCTCCTGACTGAATTCGATCATTTGATTTTGTTTTCTTCGATTTGGTGTCGAGAAGTTCCGATTTCATGTACAAACAGAGAGCACCACCAGAAGATGACTAGATAGACAAAAATTTGATCGTCTATATGTACTTGAGGGGCAGAAGTCGAGAGGTGCGGAGACTCCGCATTATCCGGTTCAACCCCGTGCGGGCAAACAGCTCTCAATTAATAAAATGCGATATTTGTGTTGCTTTAGACATTACACACAACACACACACATACACGGCCTTGCGGATATTTGTGTTGTTTTGCTCATGGAGCAATCCGACAATGGTGCGGGCGCGGGGCAGACGACGACGGCAAGCAAGCCACGAGCGGTAGTCGGGCCACCACAGCGTTAGGCGGCGCGGCGGGGGACTGCAATGGTGGCGGCGGTTGGCGAAATAGTTTTTTTACATTTTTCAATTTCATGGAACAAATATTTCATGATTTGATTAAATATATAAGTATCTAAATAATACGGATCAGGTCGGGTGTGGGTCGGGTCGAGTATGGGTCATAAAATTTGTACTGTATGAAAATGGGTCAAAATGGGTTAAATGGGTCAATATGGGTCGAACCATATTCAACTCGACCCAAACCAGACCCGACCCACCCGTTTGACACCTCTAGCTATCAGCATGTTTTTGTCCGCATCGGCGAGTTTTATCCTACCCCGCGTTATCCAGCGAGTTTGGATTGACCCCGAGGCAGATCCGACGGGCCAAGCGTTGGAAAAGAATGGACCAAGTTAGGTTAGGGTTATTTTCGACGGACCTGTTTATCACAGTTTGCGCAAGACATTAGCGAAGCGGGTGACATTCAAGTTTCAATAATTTTTTGTATCGCGAATTGGTTTTTTCATTTGCATGCACAATAATCCAATTCAATCATGAGTTTGATAGTTTTTACGGCAAACTTAGTGGATCCAGCTAAAACTAAAATCGAAAACATTTTTAACCAACCAAATGAGCTCCTAAATTTACCCCAGCAGCAAGGGAAGCCATCTTGTACTTGCTTGAGAATTCCAGATCTGCTCGAGACAAGCCCTTGGACCTTTCAAGACCTTATGGACGAATGCAAAAGTGAAGTAGGGGAGCCAACCAAGCGGCTGATTGGATGGCCAAAGCTCACCATCTTAAACTCCTTTCTAGTTCCCACAAAATAGGGTATCTTCACCCTAAGGCCCTCTTGGAGTTTTTTATGTTCAGAATCTCAGTTATCGTTTTCTATAGTTTCATTATGAATGAATGAAAGTATTATTTTGACCAAAAAAAAATAAAAAAAAAAAGTGGAATATTCGTTAGCTATG
>JAGVVM010009143.1:0-20557 GCA_019149425.1 Psidium friedrichsthalianum
AGAGGCGAATTCACACCGCGACACCCTGGGCGACGCCGAGGCGGTCTTCTCTTTCCTCTCCTTCCCGTTCGTCGTTTCTTTCTTGGTTGGCTAGGGTCTCTATTGAAACCTCTGCACAGCTGGCGCCTCTATTCGTCCTCCACCCGTACACCACCGCCTCGTCGTTGTCGTTCCTCCGTCGCGCCGATACACCCCGCGAGCTCAATGTCATCATTGTCTCCTTTTGGCCGTCCGACCGCACAACTCCCGTTACTCGTTGTTCGACGTCCAGCCTCCGCTAGCCCCTCCACCGTCATCCTCGTTCCCTGCTCAGCGCGCACCAGCCGCCATCTCGTCGCCGTCTTTGCCCCTAGCCCCTGCTCGCATCATCGCCTACTCCAGCCGCGACGCGCGCGAGCCCGAGCCGCACCGAGCTCCTTCTCCACCATTTGAGGTCACCGCCATCAACGGCCGTGCTGTGGATCTTTGGCCGTCCGTCGACCAGCCAAGGACGTCATAGTTTTCATCGTCGCAGATCATCGAAAACCTCGCCGCACGTCGTTGTCGAACGATCTTGGGTGAGTTAACCCCTAATCTCCGATTAAGTCGTTAATTGCGCTAAGGTTAGTTTAGATTAAATTAGTATTAATGTAGTTAGTTAAATCGCGATCGTTTAGTTTAGTAACTTTGGTTAGGTTAAATGGTCGCGGTTAGAATAATTAGACTAGTTTCGACTTGTTGGATTGTGATTGATTTATTTAATTGAGGCGGCCAGGATTATTTAAATTTAATTAATTATTTCTAGACTAAAATAAGAATTTAATTATTTTTTTGAACTTATAAAAATTTAATTAATTTATTTGAGCTAATTAAAATTTTAATTAATTATTTTTGGGCTAATAAATAATAATATTATTTTTGAATTAATTATTTTATTATTATAAATTAATTAATTTGGACGAAATTAGTTAATTAATGTTTGGTTAATTTAATTCTGATGCTTTAATAACCGTGACTTATTATTATTAAATTAATAATTTATTCATGATGATAGACATATAAAATTTAATTAATTATTTCTGGACTGATTAAGAATTTAATTATTATTTTGGTTGAAAAGCAATAATAATTATTATTCTTGGTTAATTATTATTATTTTTAATTAATTAATTGGACGAAATTAATTAATTAATATTTGATCATTAATTATGGTGTTTTTAATTAATCGCGATCCAAATTATTAATTATTATTAAATTGATAATTATTTGCGTCGAAATTGTTGGGTAACTTTATTAAATTATCGATGGATGAATATTTGTTGATTTTATAATTCACGATTAATTATTTATTTATCTGCTTGTTATTGTTGATTTATTCTTGAGTGATTTAATAGATAGTTATGCATGTGCCGTATGCAAAGTCAAAATTTCGTGTTTGAGCATGAAAAGAAAACGGCTTTCAACCGGATTTTGAGCACGACCGTGTGTGCATTTTAATTAAATTCAAATATAATAATTGGATTGGTTTGTTTGGCGTGCTTGTGTGGTCACATATTGGATATCGTCGCTCGGGGGTGTCCCGGGACAACGCCTGATAAGTTCGTGCCGTGTCGATCGGAACCAGCACACACGACTTATTGGAAACACGATAGTCTGTGTCGTTAGACTGATCGGATGTCGGTCGCAACTTGTGACGGAACAAGTCCTTATAGGAATGCCTGATATATCTGTGCCGTGTCGATCGTGAATAACACGGATTATTGGTTGCCGTCGCCGACGGAGCGGGACAAAGCCCGGTTATTCCGGAGAGTACCACCTACCTAGTGTGCTAGGTACCAACTGTCTAGTGTGCCCAGCACCAATTGCCTAGTGTGCCAGGGCCAAATGCCCGTTAATAACTGGAAATTGCATGTTGCATAATGCTTGTGAGTTTGATATGTGTATTATGGTTATTGCATTGTGTGGATCAAGACGGGGTAAGTTACATGTGATTGACAGTTGAATTGCTTCTATGTTGTCATGCCTGTTTAGATTACTGAGTGAATCAATGCCCTAGTTGGACTTAGGCGTTGACTCACAGAGATATTTATATCTCATCCGTCATTGATAAATATTTTTTAGGTCCGTAACTTGGAGAGATGCAGATGTGGATGACGAGGTGCCATGACCCCTCTTTTGGAGTAGATATGAAGTTAACCTTGTCCCAACCCATTGTCCTTTTTGCTGGTCTTAGGAAGCCACCCCGAAGTACGGGGTTGTATAAGCTATAGTTTCGGTAGGGTTAACTATTATCTACTAATGAAAATTGTAGTCTTTTGTTGAGCTGGCTAGCTTTGTTTGATCTGTGGTCCTACTTTTCTATCATTGCTATTTTGGCGATTGTTTGGGGAGTTTCGCGTTCCGCATGCGTATAATTATAAGAAAAAAATAATAAAATGGGTCGATGACGTGCCTGGGGACATCACCCTTTTATGACCCGAGGATGTCACATCTGCACTCTCCCGCCACACATCGCTCTCCCCCTACCTTTCGCTGGCGATACAACCGCTAAGGTTGGGAGTAGGTATCACAGCACCTGCCTTCTGCAGCTCCTCAACTTCAACCACAATCTTCTCCTTTGCTTTCCCCATCTCAACTAATCACGGGCCTGACAGTGTCTCAATCACATACCAATTGAGCAGAGACTCCTGATATCCTATCAAAGTCTGCTCACATGGAAGGAAGACAAAAAGCCCTTGACTGTAAGAGTCTTCACAAGCAAATCCATGTGCCAACAACGAGACACACTAAGACCTTGGTCACCAACTGAAGGGTCATGCTATTGTCTCTCTCGTTTTTTTTTAATCAAACTACATTGTAGTATAGTTTATTTATTTTTTTTTTTGTTTTTATTTTATGTTTAAATTTCTTACTTTTTGTAGTAGATTGTTTCAAATGCGATAGTTTTTTCGAATAACACCACTTTTCATTGTTCGAAAAACTATTTTTGGACAACAAAAGTTTGTGTTTGATAAATTTTTTCGAACATGAGAAGTGTTCCTTTATTGATTATAAACTACAATTCTGTTTATTGTTCACACACACTTCAACTTTCAGAACTTTCATTCCCGTCTCTGTTTCCTCGTTGCCACGTGTTCTCTAATCTCATCCTTCCCCACACCCACTCTTTGGCGAGCATCTGTAAATTGTCAAAGGCAAGTTCGCCTAGAGGTGAATGGTGAGGAGCCAACAAGTAGGACTTGTTCACTAAGAACATTGTCACCTAAATGCCGCAGGGCAAGGGACGAGGATGACCTTTCCGCATAGGACTTGCAGGAACAGCATTAGAAGGCCATGGTGGTCTTGCTTGAGAGGTGAGTCTTATCTCACTTTTAGGATCACGAGTTTGTAGCCTCTCCATTCCTAGTCTTAGGATCACAAATTTAAGGGGCATCCAAAAATTCACCTCTCTCGTCTACCCAGCTAGAACACTCTACTTTCTTATATACAGTATTATCAAAATCAGGGTATAAAGTCTCCCACCTCCCTATCTTTACTAGGATGCTGTAACGCACACTTGAAATACTCATCTCACGGGCGAGGGTCTAAAACAACAATCAGCCAAACAAGTGTGAGTCAAAAACTCAGTAAGCATAACTTCTAAATCTAGCATAGAGAGATGCACATGCATGAATGTTTCAATAGACATGCGATTTTAGGGTCGATCATGCAACGTACATCAGACATAGATGTCTATAAACTTGCATGACTCATATACTCAATGTCATATGCAATGTGGTCACAATAGAACGAAGTATACTTGGCCAGTTCCCAATCAACTCACTCTGACTTCATCACAGATATGACTGGTTCTGATAATCACAAGATATCATATGACCCATTGGTCCTGGTCTCGCATCTCACATGCCCCGGCCTATGCCTCGACTGCGAAACGCACAGGTCGGCACCCTTACCTCTCCAGTAAGCCGTGCCTCACACGTCGGGCACCTTCGACGGCGAACCGCACTCATCAGAATCACTCTTATTCCTCCCCAGTCTGACATTCTCGTCAGCCCGACCTCCTCATTTTCAAGACATTGCCATGCGTATGCTATGCAATATGTACAGATAAACATCACATCTCAGGAATACGTAAACAGACAATACAGTCACACAGGCACATCGCCATTCTCCCGCCTTTTTATCACTCATACGAGTCAACTTTATTACAAGTCGACCTACTTCTGAACAATCACAAGCATGCTTAACTTATTTTAATTCCAACATCATAAATGTCATGACGAACAATTCTGAGTTCAATACTAAATTTCTCATAAACTGAACTCATTCTACCATGCCTAAACTCGTCACACGAACCCTAACATGCACAACCAACCCTTGAAACTTCACCTTGGCTACTCTTGCTCACCTCACATAAACATAAGCATGGCCATCAAAATTTCTAGCAAACAACATGCCTAAACACAACCAATTTTAACAACGTGTGAGCTCAATTTTTTGGACAGAAATTCGGTACTCAAATATGACCTGAGAACCTACATAAAGCCTGTATTTCCTCACCTAAAATAACTCACCAACCAGCATACCCGAATCAGACCAAATTGCCACAGAAAATTCAGCAAGGTCAAACAGAATAAACTCAGCAAAAAACAACTTGAAACTCACTAAAACTCATCCTAGCATTTCAACCTACTAGCATCTAACACTTTAGGCTAGAAATGGAAGTTATACTTACCTAAACCAAGCTTGAAAAGCCGAGGAAAAAGGCAGAAAATCGGTTGGAATCAACAAGGCAGCCGGCGGTTCAGCTGGAATCCGAGAGAGATAAGGGAGCAAACGGCCAAATCAAGAAGTGGGGATAGACCACGGGTGAGCTAAGATGATGAGGGGATGGTGGTGGTGCTCGGTAGTGGCTGGTGGCTCCGGAAATGGCGAAGAACAACCAGAACACAACAACAGAAGACCAGTCTGAATAGGGCTAATTTTAATTCAAAATTGGGAATTCTGTGGGAGATTTTTGGCTAATCCGCTTTCATATTATCGAAGCCCAAGGTCTTACGGTCGCGTGGGAGAAAACGGAGGTCGATTTGGATACCGGACAATCCCAACGAGCCGTTTTCCTACTGGTGCGCGTTGGAACTGCGAAAACGCGAGATGGCCGAGAGGAGAGAGAGAGAGAGAGATCGGTTGAGGGGGAGTGAGGGAAGAGAGAGAGAGAGATATTTTTTTAAGGCTTTAATGAAGCTTGTCAAGCAAGCTTTGCTTCCCAAGTCAAAGCATAAGCCAATCATGGCTTGACAAGTGGCATGTGAGTGGTGGGTGAAGAGGAGAGCTTGACATTTGGCACCATAGGGTTAGGACGCATGGCAATTTGCTTTGGATAAGATCAATGAAAAATAGAAAGAAAAAGGCATGTAGCAACGGGACTGATTGGGTCAATTTTTGGAAAAATTGATATGGACATCAAAACGAAGCAAATGACGCCGCGAACGCAGGCCAAGCGTCTAAACTCTAAAAACAAGCATGTATAACCAATTAGGAAGCCTAGAATGAGCCGGATGTGAAGTAAATCCTTTTCCACTTCTGCTTAACTTTTCAAATTTCAAAATGAACCAGTTAATTGCAGAACTCCTCAGATCATGTCCAAATCGCCATTGCGATATTCCTGGAAGTTCGATCATCCAAAATCGAAATTCGTTTCGTGGACCCATCCATATGATAGCAACTCTAGTAAATACTCAGACTAATGGGCGGTTTTTGGGAGTTATGCATATCGACCGTCAGTTCGGTCCACGTACTTTAGTATGCTAGGTAGCCTTTCTTCTTTAGTTAGTTATCTCGGGATGGCCAATCCTGAGCGAGATTTAAACTAGAGTGCATCGACGAATCACTTCCATTCTATTTACAAATTCCAAAAATGGGTCGAAAATCCGGAATGTTACAAAAAAGGCCAAGGTTGATCTGATGGTCCTGCTTGAGTGGATGAGTTTGATCCTTATCGTGGGTACATTAGTATGTAGCCTCACTATTCCTTTCCTTAGGAAGAGAACTCTGCGGAGGCTCATGCTGTGGAAATGGAAGAAAATGCTGCTGGTATTGATAAATGGGAGGTTGATATGTTTTTTTTTTTTTTGTGGTCAGCAGGTTGATAACTAGTTCGTGTTGGAAAATATGGTCGAATGGGACAAACTTCGAAATCAGACTTTGAGGCAACACTTTCTTTTAAGGATTTATTTGCTCCACAACTTGCTAATGATTTTCAGCAAATATTCTTTGGGATATAACAAAGTCTTGGTGAAACAGCAAATACCAATTTTGATATTTCAATGAAAATAGCTTATAAAAGTTCTGATACTTCTCCGAAATTTCTCAAGGAAAATAATCGAAGGAGAAGACTGTTTCTTTTGAGAAAAAACCAAAATGAAAGTTCTGAAAGTTGAAGTGTGGTGAACAATAAACAGAATTGTAGTTTATAATCAATAAAGGAACACTTCTCATGTTCGAAAATAATTTATTCAAACACAAACTTTTGTTGTCCAAAAATAGTTTTTCGAACAATGAAAAGTTGTGTTATTCGAAAAACTATCGCATTTGAAACAACTCTACAAAAATCGTAAGAAATTAACATAAAATTAAAAAATAAAAAAATAAAATAAACTATACTACAATGTAGTTTGATAAAAAAAAAAGAGAGAGACCAATAGCATGACCCTTCAGTTGGTGACCAAGGTCTTAGTGTGTCTCGTTGTTGGCACATGGATTTGCTTGTGAAGACTCTTACAGTCAAGGGCTTTTTGTCTTCCTTCCATGTGAGCACTTACTTTGATAGGATTCAGGAGTCTCTGCTCAATTGGTATGTGATTGAGACACTGTCAGGCCCGTGATTAGTTGAGATGGGGAAAGCAAAGGAGAAGATTGTGGTTGAAGTTGAGGAGCTGCAGAAGGCAGGTGCTGTGATACCTCCCAACCTTAGCGGTTGTATCGCCAGCGAAAGGTAGGGGGAGAGCGATGTGTGGCGGGAGAGTGCAGATGTGACATCCTCGGGTCATAAAAGGGTGATGTCCCAGGCACGTCATCGACCCATTTATTTATTTTTTTCTTATAATTATACGCATGCGGAACGCGAAACTCCCCAAACAATCGCCAAAATAGCAATGATAGAAAAGTAGGACCACAGATCAAACAAAGCTAGCCAGCTCAACAAAAGAATACAATTTTCATTAGTAGATAATAGTTAACCCTACCGAAACTATAGCTTATACAACCCCGTACTTCGGGGTGGCTTCCTAAGACCAGCAAAAAGGACAATGGGTTGGGACAAGGTTAACTTCATATCTACTCCAAAAGAGGGGTCATGGCACCCTCGTCATCCACATCTGCATCTCTCCAAAGTTACGGACCTAAAAAATATTTATCAATGACGGATGAGATATAAATATCTCTGTGAGTCAACGCCTAAGTCCAACTAGGGCATTGATTCACTCAGGTAATCTAAACAGGCATGACAACATAGAAGCAATTCAACTGTCAATCACATGTAACTTACCCCGTCTTGATCCACACAATGCAATAACCATAATACACATATCAAACTCACAAGCATTATGCAACATGCAATTTCCAGTTATTAACGGGCATTTGGCCCTGGCACACTAGGCAGTTGGTGCTGGGCACACTAGACAGTTGGTACCTAGCACACTAGGTAGGTGGTACTCTTCCGGAATAACCGGGCTTTGTCCCGCTCCGTCGGCGACGGCAACCAATAATCCGTGTTATTCCGATCGACACGGCACAGATATATCAGGCATTCCTATAAGGACTTCGGTCCGTCACAAGTTGCGACCGACATCCGATCAGTCTAACGACACAGACTATCGTGTTTCCAATAAGTCGTGTGGTTCCGATCGACACGGCACGAACTTATCAGGCGTTGTCCCCGGGACACCCCCGAGCGACGATATCCAATATGTGACCACACAAGCACGCCAAACAACCAATCCAATTATTATATTTGAATTTAATTAAAATGCACACACGGTCGTGCTCAAAATCCGGTTGAAAGCCGTTTTCTTTTTCATGCTCAAACACGAAATTTTGACTTTGCATACGGTCACATGCATAACTATCTATTAAATCACTCAAGAATAAATCAACAATAACAAGCAGATAAATAAATAATTAATCGTGAATTATAAAATCAACAAATATTCATCCATCGATAATTTAATAAAGTTACCCAACAATTTCGACGCAAATAATTATCAATTTAATAATAATTAATAATTTGGATCGCGATTAATTAAAACACCATAATTAATTGATCAAATATTAATTAATTAATTTCGTCCAAATTAATTAATTAAAAATAATAATAATTAACCCAAGAATAATAATTATTATTGCTTTTCAACCCAAAATAATTAATTAAATTCTTAATCAGTCCAGAAATAATTAATTAAACTTTTATATGTCTATCATCATGAATAATTATTAATTTAATAATAATAAGTCACGGTTAATTAAAGCATCAGAATTAAATTAACCAAACATTAATTAACTAATTTCGTCCAAATTAATTAATTTAAATAATAATAATTAATCCAAAAATAATTATTATTATTTATTAGCCCAAAAATAATTAATTAAAATTTTAATTAGCTCAAAATAAATTAATTAAATTTTTATAAGTTCAAAATAATTAATTAAATTCTTATTTAGTCTAGAAATAATTAATTAAATTTAAATAATCCTGGCCCGCCTCAATTAAATAAATCAATCACAATCCAACAAGTCGAACTAGTCTAATTATTCTAACCGCGACCATTTAACCTAACCAAAGTTACTAAACTAAACCGATCGCGATTTAACTAACTACATTAATACTAATTTAATCTAAACTAACCTTAGCGCAATTAACGACTTAATCGGAGATTAGGGGTTAACTCACCCAAGATCGTTCGACAACGACGTGCGGCGATGGTTTTCGATGATCTGCGACGATGAAAACTATGACGTCCTTGGCTGGTCGACGGACGGCCAAAGATCCACAGCACGGCCGTTGATGGCGGTGACCTCAAATGGTGGAGAAGGAGCTCGGTGCGGCTCGGGCTCGCGCGCGTCGCGGCTGGAGTAGGCGATGATGCGAGCAGGGGCTAGGGGCAAAGACGGCGAGATGGCGGCTGGTGCGCGCTGAGGGAACGAGGATGACGGTGGAGGGGCTAGCGGAGGCTGGACGTCGAACAACGAGTAACGGGAGTTGTGCCGGTCGGACGGCAAAAGGAGACAATGATGACATTGAGCTCCGCTGGGTGTATCGGCGCGACGGAGGAACGACAACGACGAGGCGGCTGGTGTACGGGTGGAGGACGAATAGAGGGCCAGCTGTGCAGAGGTTTCAATCGAGACCCTAGCCAAACAAGAAAGAAAAGACGAAGGGAAGGAGAGGAAGGAGAAGCATTCGCACGAGCAGCAGACCAGAGGAGGAGGCTTGACTTGGCAGAAGAAAAAAAATAGTAATAAAGAAAGAAAAGAAAAGGTTGCCTTCCCCAAGCTACAGTGAAGTGGACAAGACTAGAAGAAGAAATGATGACGAGGGGTTAAAACATTGGAAAGTGGCGCACGGCAAAAGGAAAAAGAAGAAAAGGGAGAGAGAGAGAGAGAGAGAGAGAGAGAGAGAGAAGAGTTAGTGGGGAAATAAAGAGGGATGGGGTCCACGACCAAGTCAACAATAGTGGCTTGATTTCTTTGAAAAATTGAGACGTTACAGCAGAAGAGTCCTAGAGGAAAGGGGAAAGCGGGGATTACAATTGATCTCTTGCATAACTAAACTTGAAGAATGTATCTACTTGGAATATGGAGAGGCTGATGAATTTGGTTTGGTATGGGAACCTTGTGACACTGGAGGAATAGATATCAGGCCATAATCACTAATCTTCGAAGCAAATAAATTGCGGAAGTGAGACTGAGGGTAGCGGCGAAGAAAATTTTCAAAAATGTGGCTCAACAAGGATCAAGGTACATCTTTTAAATTTTGTTGTTCTACTGTCTCTCTTTCCTCATGTTCTCTAATCTCGTTTTTCCCAATCTCCTCTAGCGAAAAGGGCTCCTTCAAGGGTTTCCAAATAGTACATGCTAGATCCACTGTAATAGTTAGTGAAGGACGCTTATGCGTGAAAGCATTTTTGCTTCAGTCTAACTAAGGAAGAGAGGATCATAATCACTCTCTTGCTAGCAAACATACATTTTCGAAGCCAAATTTGCATAGACATGAATGGCGGGAAGCCACTGGATAAAATAAGTTCACTAAGTACATTTTCGCCCACATGCCGTAGGAAGGGGATGAGGATGACGTGGAGGACTTGCTGAAGCAATACAAGAAGGCCAGGCTTGACCTAGTGATCTTGCTTGAATAGGTGAGTTCGATCAATTTTTTAAGAGCATTAGTCTGTAGCCTCATAATTCCTTGTCTTTAGGAGGTGTTGTTTATTGAGAGAGACCTTTTTCTGAGGAAGCAGTTTTTGTTTTTTTTTTTGGATTGAGGAAATTAATGCAGAATTGTTTGTGGTTAGGGCTAGTCTTGGTGGCATGTCACTTCTTGTTTGATAAAAAGGTTGAAAGAGAGACCAATAGCAAGGCCCTTCAGTGTGGGTCTTGGTTGGCACAGTGATTGCACGTATATTGCATGAAGTGCTAGGGATGATTAGAGATTTCTCTAGAATAATTCTTTTGTTAGAGATATTTTGATAATTCTGTTGATTATCCACGTCTCTCAAAATTGCATATCTATCTCGATGTACTTTTCAATATGATATAGCAAATTACATAGAAAATCCTCACATCTGAGTTTCGTAATACTGTTGTTAACTTTGTTGAGCAAACCCTTAGTGCACCCGGTGCAATATGCACCAACATACCCAAATAAATCCATCACCATTGCTCAATAAGTTTCAATTTGCGCATATTCAAAAAAGCTTTCATTTTTATTACCAACCCAAGAACATGTGTTTACGCGCATGATGAACGAAGGGCATTATCAACATCAGGATGTAGGGAACAGAAATCAATCAAGATGTGTCACCAAGCATAATTTACAACAGCAGACTGCACGAAACACATTTGAGAGCAACAATGATGAGAGTGTATGCAAGTCGGAGCCTTAGTCAATGTCTTGCCAATTTCTGTCGGACGATTTTGACCACTGTGCAGATAAGCATGATGGGTGCATTGGAATTATTGGGGGACCTGTATAGGTATACATCTCCCTAATGGCTTGAAGATTTCTATAAAATAATTTCCTCTGTTAGAGATATTCTGATAATTTTGTTGATTATTCGTATCTCTTAAGATTGCACGGATATTGCACGTGATTGAGATATCATCTTAGAATATTTATATCATAAAGCCTATAATTAGGTTGATGTATTTTCATTATGATACATCAAATAACACAAAAATTTTCAAATCTTACTTGCGCATTATTACTCTTAACTTGTATTAGAGCCACGGTAAACCTTGCATCGGGCTTCACAAGTTTTGATCCGTGCAAATTCAACGAAAGCTCTCATTTTTGCTACCAACTTCCAACCATCCACATCAGTTAAAAGACCTAAATTACAGGAAAATTTTCCTTTCTTTATTTTTCGGAAGAATAGGCATACAATTTTTTCTTGGGATAAGGACATCACAAGTGCCATAATTTTTTTACAGTGCTCACTTGAGTGTAATAATTTTTTTCGATCATTTGAGTGCCATAACTTATGTACGATGCTCACTTTAGTACTATAACTTTTTTTTTATCACTTGAGTGTCATATAACTTTTTAATCGATCACCTAAGTGCCATAAACATTTTTAAAATATTCACCATAAGTACTATGCCACGTCAGACTTACAATACTTGAATGAACGTTTTAAAAATAAAATTGGCACTTAAGTGATCGATTGAAAGTTATGGCACTCAAGTGAAATTTTTTTGTAGAACTTCTGGCATTTAAGTGCTCGAAAAAAAAGTTATAGCACTCAAGTAAACGTCGTACTTGGTCAAAAAAAAAAGTATCGTACGAAATTTATGTTACTTGTACTATGTTTATCTTTTTTCCCTTAATTTTTAGGTGGTGGGTGGGTATTGCCAATAGACAAACTTATGGATTGGTTTCCATTTCCTGATTGCTTTAAACTACCCAAGAATATTATATCATTAAGGACAATAAAATGAGTTTGAATACTGAAGAGATTAACCGTGAATGGTCACAACGTATATGTGGCGTCTCAAGGATTTTTGGGTATTCTTGATTATGTTTGGTTCTCAAAAAATACATAATTATAAATAATATTTTCCTAAAAAAATAGTTGCTCGAATTACTTGAAATAATTAGTTAATGAAGAAAGCTTTCATTGTAGAGAACAATCTATATCTAAATATTTTTGTGGATGATAACAATATTTTTCATTCATATATTTTTATAATCAATATAAACTATCATTTTTACGAAAATATTTTACAAATCATTTACTTTTTCCGAAACAAATGAAGTCACTTACACATACATTTTGATATAATTTATTGCACAAAACAAAAAATAAAATCCGATCCACGAAATAAAAGGATGATGTGGCCTCTTCACAAGCATTCAACAAGGCTAATTATACTCGAATTTTCACAATTATATAAATTTAATGCTTTTTATTTGGGAAATAATTGTCAAAAAAGTCGTAAGCCTATTGAAATTGTGTCAATTCATCCCTAATTTTTTTTTTTTTGCTAATTTAGTCATAAACCTTTTACATTTGTGCCAACTCAGTTGTTCCAACAAATTTTAGTCAAAAATCGCTGACATGGCGCGGGCAATGTTAACATGGTAATTTTTAATAATATTTTAATATTTTTTTATTTACTTTCTTTTTTATCTATTATATTTTCTTTTCCTTTATTTTTTTGTTCCCCTCTTCTTCTAGCTGGTGAGCGGCCAAAGGCAAGCCTTGCCGCCCTTGGTGGGGTCAAGCAGCCACTTGGGAGGTCGACCTCCCCGCCCCTCACCGATGACCGGCTAGAGGAGAAAGGAAGGAAAAAAAGCGAATGAGAAAGAAAATAAAAAAATAAAAATAATATTATAATATTATAAAATTGCCACATTAGTGAATTTTTCAGAATGACTGAATTGGTACAAATGCAAAAGACTGAATTAGCATAATTACAATGAAGTTAGGATTTTTTTTTTTGGCAATTATCTTTTTTATTTGGTATTTTATTCACATTTGGAAAATTGAAGCATTACCATTCTTGATTGCACTTTGAACCTAACAGTATAAGAATAGGTTTCCTTGCATCATCACTTCAAAGATTATCTCGATTTGCCCAAATTACAAAAAAAAAAATGCCAAAAAATGGCTAAACATATTGAAGGTGTATCAATTCAATCCCAAACTTTTGTTCTTATTAATTAAGTCCTAAACCTTTTATATTTATGTTAATTCAGTCCACACAGCCAATTTTGGCTGAAAATCATTGACTTGGCACGGCTGATGCCAACGTTGCAAATTTCAATAATATTTAGATATTTTTCAAATTTTTGTTTTTTTTATTTTTAGTTTTCCTTTTCCTTTCATTTGCCTTTCTCGGCCACCGACTGGACGAAGAAGGGAAGGGGAAAAAAAAAGAAAAAAAAAGTGAAGTAAAGAAAAATTAAGATATTATTAAAAATTACCACGTCAACAATTTTCGACCAAAGTTGACCGGATGGATTGAATTGGCACAAATATAAAAAATTTAGGACTTAATTGGCCAAAAAAAAGTTTAGGACTGAATTAATACAATTGCAATTGGTCTAAAACTTTTTGGGCAATTCTCCCACCAAACTAAAATATTGATGACATGAGTGTATATGTCTCTCGAGGCGACAACGATATACTCTAGGGCGTGTATATATATTCCATCCAACAGTTTAGCACTCTTGAGTTAATTGAGATATGTACTATACCTTACCTTTTCTTCTTCTTCTTCTTTTTCTTCTAAAAGCATGACATCTTAAAATCGGTTTTGTAAAATCGAAGAATATGAAAATATATTTCTTCACTCAAAAATGCCTACTTAAAAGCCTGATTATTCAATAAATCACGACATGCCAACGAATTGTAGACCTATAATAAAAATAAATAAATAAGCAAGAATGATCATTTCTATCGTGCTTTCATGAAGTTGTATTTGTCTGTGCATAGCACAGGCTTTTCTATTTCCTAGTATTTTCGCATATTGATTGACAGAACTCGAAAGTTAAGCGATGAAAAAAAATCAAGGCGAACGTGTTGTCACAGTGAGAATGTGCAACTTTTTTGGCATCGAATTAAATTTTATTAATTCCTCATTCAATTTTAGTTTACTATTTACCTTTAATTTTTTCGATGGAGTGATTATAATCCTCTTTCGCACAAGGAATTACGACATGGATAGTGAACCGGCAAGGCGGTCGTCTTCATACCGTTTCCGTCGCTTTCATACCGTTTCCGTCGCCACATGTTTCGCTCTATTGCAGATCCACCGAAAGGTCTCGTTTTTATTACCAAACGCAAGAACACGCGTCCCTTCTCTCTTCCTCGGCAACTTTGGAATCGAATCAACCCATCCCTCCTACTATTTTGACTTCCATTCACACCCAACTCACTTTCTTTCCCAATCGTGACACCACAGAGATGACCACGACTCCACAGAGATGAACACAGTGATCTGCAGTGATGTACATTGTCGAGTCTAATTAAGCAGAACAAGTTTGTGAGAACGATGAACGGAGGGAACGGCAAGATTTGGAGGGATTCAAGCTACGACTTTTGGAAAGACGAAGAAGTTACCAGCAATAAGGCGAACAATACTGAGTCCATAGTTGGTAACAGCGACGAGTTCGATTTCCATAGAAGCAGCGAGAAGGGGTTGGAAGATCCGCCGTCGAAGCTGATCGGTCAGTTCCTGCACAAGCAGCGAGCTTCCGGCGATTTCTCGCTCGACATTGATTTGGAGATGCAAGAGCTCAAGCAAGACGACGACGATGACTTCACCCCGCTGCCACCTTTGGAGGAGTCCCCATTGAAGAGCCGGAACAAGGTGTCCTTTGACGAGTCCGGCTCGAGCGGGCCAAGACCACTAAGGTTCCAGTGGAGAACCAGCCGCGGCAGCAGGAGGAGGGGAGCGAAGATGGGCAAGTCTTGAGGTGCACGTCGAACGCGTCGTTTCATAGCAACAGCTCGTTGAAGAGAAAGTCACGGCTTCTGACCACGGCAGCCACGAAGAACAAGTCGAGGCTCTTGGACCCGCCTGATCAGACGGACAAGAAATCGGATCGAGGCTCGAAATTAGGGTTGTCGCCGAAACGCGGTGGGGACGACGACGAGGATGACCCTTTTGCGGAAGAGGACTTGCCAGGGCAGTACAAGAAGGCCAGGCTCGGTCTGGTGATGCTGCTTGAGTGGGTGAGTTTGATCTTGATTATAGGTGCATTAATTTGTAGCCTCACTATTCCTTACCTTAGGAAGAGGACTCTGTGGAAGCTCATGTTGTGGAAGTGGGAGGTAATGGTGTTGGTGTTGATATGTGGAAGGTTGGTGTCTGGTTGGGGCATCAGGATCATTGTGTTCTTTATTGAAAGGAACTTTGTTCTGAGGAAGAGAGTTCTTTATTTTGTTTATGGATTGAGGAAAGCAGTGCAAAATTGTCTGTGGTTAGGGCTGGTATTGGTGGCATGGCACTTCTTGTTTGATAAAAAGGTTGAAAGAGAGACCAATAGCAAGGCTCTTTCGTTCGTCACCAAGGTCTTTGTTTGTCTCTTGGTTGGCACGGTGATTTGGCTTGTGAAGACTCTTATAGTCAAGGTCTTGGCGTCTTCCTTCCACGTGAGCACCTACTTTGATAGGATTCAGGAGTCTCTGTTCAATCAGTATGTGATCGAGACCCTTTCAGGGCCGCCGTTAGTTGAGATGAGGAAAGCAGAGGAAGAGGAGGAGAAGATTGCTGTCGAAGTTGAGAAGCTGCAGAAGGCAGGGGCTGTGGTACCTCCCGACCTTAATGCGACTATATTGCCAGCGAAAGGTAGTGGGAGAGTGATAGGTAGCGGGAGAGTACAGAAGAGTCCTAGAGGAAAGGACAAGGGGGAAGAGGGGATTACAATCGATCACTTGCATAAACTGAGCCCGAAGAATGTATCTGCTTGGAATATGAAGAGACTGATGAATTTGGTGCGGTATGGGAACCTCACGACACTGGATGAGCAGATTTCAAGTCATGATGATGAATCTTCAAAGCAAATAAACAGTGAAAGTGAGGCAAGAGCAGCGGCGAAGAAAATTTTCCAAAATGTGTCTCAGCAGGGATCCAAGTAATCGTTGTTCAATTTTCATCAAATGTTGTTTTACTCTTTCACTGTCCTAAAGATGCTGCATGCAAACCTGACAGTGTTATTGCTTGGCCATATTAAGCCTTTAATACTACGTGTAGGCCAAACAATTCGAGAAAAGGCTTGAACTTGGTCCAATCTATCAATTTTGGCCTCTTCTTGCAAAATTATTATAGGAGCTTAATAGTCTGCTTTCCTGCAATTGTGAACTCTCCATTCTGCATTACCCTTTGCCATGATTTTTCATCTATGTTCTCTTCGTATCTCTATCAGCTCTACAACCCTTTTTATTCACTGGTCTTGTTTTTTATCTCTCTTTTGACTTGCTGCTCTTATGTCAGGCACATATATCTAGAGGACTTGATGCGGTTTATGCCAGAAGATGAGGCTGTCAAGACAATGAGCCTATTTGAAGGAGCATCAGAGAGTCAAAAAATTAGCAAATCATCATTAAAAAACTGGGTGGTAAGAGATGGTAGAAAGTATCTGCTTGTTGTCTTGACTGTTTTAGCACTTGACTTAAAGGTTAGTAGAAGTCACAATGAGGTCATGTATAAGAAAAGAAGGAATTAATGAAAATGTAATCCTGAGGTAAGTGTTATATAATTGAGTTGCATCTAATTGTAACCTCTTCCAGGACCTTGATAATTGACCAGCCTAAAAGTACACAATGCATGACATTCAGAACCTCTCGGCCCTTATGTATAGGATCGCATTTAGATGGTAGGTTCTCAATGAAAATCCAGCAATATGTTAAATGTCTTTCACCATAAGCATTGAGCAGAACAGCTTTCTGTCAGATAGCATATGACCCTAGAAGTTGCTAGTTATTACAGATTTTACAGATATTATTCTCCCTTGGAGAATCAAAGTTCAACATATTAATTTCTAGGAATCTAGTTAGTTTACTGGATCTGGATGTTAAGGTAATAAATCCTGCTCTTGATGTAAATGGAGGGAGGGGTGTTTTGGAATTATCTTTTGCCACTTGCGAGTGCTCATGAATAAAACCTCTTACTCAATTTATGTTTCCATGTCAGATTTGGGTCAGAGTACTCCGTTTCAATTTAGTTGCAAATCGAGATCGTTCTCTATAGCTCAAACGGCAAAAAACTAATTAGTGCTTAAAAATTTTGGACATTATGAAACTAACTGATTGCATTAGGATCGTGTATGCAATCTTCGTGAATTGGAGTCACCCTGATAAATCAATTACACTGTCTTTCTATGTTAGTTGAACTTCTATAGCTGCAGTGACCACTAATTGAGCTTTAAGGTTGCATTTGGATGTAACGCAGGTTAATGCTTTTAGAGAACGAAGAGCGCTAGCTTTGACGCTGGATGATACTAAGACAGCCGTGAACAAACTCCATCGGATGGTCAACATTCTAGTTGGCATCCTCATAGCCGTTGTATGGCTCCTTATACTAGGAATTGCCACAAAAAAAGTTCTGGTTCTCATAAGCTCCCAATTGCTGCTTGTGGTATTCATTTTTGGAAACACCTGCAAGACTACATTTGAAGCGTTAATTTTCTTGTTTGTGATGCATCCATTTGACGTCGGCGATCGTTGTGAAATTGATGGGGTGCAGGTACATAGACGAACAGAGCTCTGTGTTTGAACAGATGTTCAAAATATATGTACTAAACCACGACACATTGTGTTTCAGATGGTTGTGGAAGAGATGAACATCCTAACGACTATTTTCCTAAGGTACGACAACCAGAAGATAATAATTCCGAACAGTGTTCTTGCTACTAAGGCCATCAGTAACTACTATCGAAGTCCTGATATGGGCGATGCAGTTGAATTCTGTGTGCCATATCTACACCAGCTGAGAAGATTGCCATGATGAAACAGAGAATAATAATGTCAGTAGCTGCATTTTTAGCTAATCCATTTGGCCCCATTTTACTTTATCTACTTCCTGCTTCTCTGATGACTAGACGATTAAGCTTTAGGATTTCAGAAATTTAATGTGAAAATAACCATTTGAGACATGAGGATGTTGTTTTGGTTTTGGACCTTCCAGCCCATAGAAGTGATACATTAAGAATTTGAATGTAGATGGTCCCTCATGGATTATGTGCAATCCTCACACAACTGGTGACCCCAGAAAACAGAAACTGTTTAATAGTGGATCTTTGTACGTCCACTGCAGTAGAACATCTTATTACTGCTGAATAAACAAGTGTCACGGTTTAGTTATGCTACTCATACCTAACGACTTCTTGGTAAGGCTTCTTTGGTTACTTCATCATTCTGATTTGGTTTATATTATTATTTAAAATGCAGTTACATTGAGAACAAGAAGGACCACTGGTACCCTGCACCGATGTTCATATTCAAGGATGTGGAAGAATTTGAACAAGTTAAGAATAGCGTTTGGTTGACGCATAGGATGAACCACCAGGACATGGGCGAGAAGTGGGCGAGAAGAGCCATCCTGGTGGAGGAGATGGTCAAGATTTCAGGGAACTTGACATCCAATACCGGTTACTACCCCTCGACATCAACATCGTGCTATGCCTCCAGTGACCTCAAGCGCTCCTCCTACCTGGACTGCAACCTTCCGGGGGGAGTACAGGCGGCGCAAGGGGTTTTTTTTTTTTATTAGTAAAAAAGAGGAAGAGAAAACAAGAGAGAAGAGTGAAGAAGAATTTTAAAAGCCAGAGCAGATGCAGAAGAAGCTAGGGAAGAGTATGTGTGTAATCAGTTAGTATTTTCGAAACATCTTGGCTGGTTCTAACTAAATGAGTTTGAGGTACATATAAACTGGAGTAAGAGCCTCTGAGTTTGTATACAGCACTTGGGGTCTTCTCTATCCATTGCTTTTCATATAAATATACATTTTCACATCTTCTCCAATAATTTTTGCAACTAATCATGCTCAATCAATAGTCCAATCTAAGAACGACAACAATGACAACAGAAAGGGCTTCAGATGCTTCTTCCATTTCTCTGTCCACCGGTTGCTTGTATAGGCATAACCTTTTTGTTAGCTAGCTGCTCATTGAGAAGGTCCTACGAAAGAAGAACCTTCTACGCACAGCCTCATAAAGCTCTTCTCATGATCGGCCCTCTGTTTCTCCTCCTCTCCCGAGTTGCCATTTCTCGCCATACCTCTCGAATAAATCAGCCAATCGATCAGGCCGCTCTCTTAGTCTCTTGCTCGCTTTCTTCAAACATGAGCGTGCCATCCTCACTCGAATAGTAATGCAAGAACTTATTGTAATCAAATCGAGGCACACTCAAGTGCCTCTGTTCAATGTCCGCTCGACGTACTTGGTTGCTTAACAATGACTTCCCAACTTTCACTAATCCCCCCACGAAAATGGAGTCGAAATTGCAGGCGTATCAGGTCCTTTCCTCCCCCGCTTCCCCAAATGCCCTTCATAACATGATGTAACGTGTGCATTGTGGGCTGCTCACACCCTCTTCTATCATACTCTTCTGAAAACACATGGTCGCCTCGCTTGCCCTTTTCAGTTTCAATAGCCCTTGATCAATCCATGGTACACGTTAATGTCCGGCCTCTCAATCCCTTCTGCAATCTTATAAGCCTCTCCCACCCTGCCTGCCTAGAGTATACAGACCGTAGACAAGTGACCCGCTGTCGATGCATCTGTCTCGATCACCTCTCTTAGCATTTCTTCAAACACCATATAAGCTTCACTCACCCTGCCCCTCTTACACATCCAACTAATCACAAGCCTGTAGGTGGAAACACCCAACCCATCCATATCCTCATCCTCATCATCCCAAGAGCGTCATCGCCTCGTCATACGATGACTCTTGAGAATTCTGCATCCATCAGGCCTTCGAACGCCCAAACCTCCGGCTCGACCCCTTCATCCACATCAGTTTCCAAACTTTGGAGGCCTCGAAAGGCACCGGCATCGCAAAACCCTCTGATGTACAGATATAACCCCCACAATAAGTAACCCCATCAGGTGCGTAACCCACCGTCCTTTAAACTGAAAGACCACATTATTAGCCTCCTCGGAATCGCCTGTACCTGCAACAAACCACTCCACCACATATTCAGAGTCTCCACACTGTAGCCCCAACCGTTCTCATGCATCAAGTGGAAAACCCACGCATTTCTTTCAAAGCCTCTCCTGAACCTGAGCCAAAGGTCTTCAAAGCGATCTTGACGTCTTCTCGTTTGCCAAACGCCGTCGGGCATGTCCTGGAGGAAC
>JAGVVM010009144.1:0-10403 GCA_019149425.1 Psidium friedrichsthalianum
CCCTGCAAAGCTGCTATTTCGAGCTTGGCTCCTAGTGTCCTTTGTCATTCGAGCAAAAAATGATCATGTAACCATCGTACAATGCATATATTATCTAGGGAAAAAATTTGTCTTACCCAGTTTAAATCCTGCGGTTAACCAAGGCTCCTAGGAGTTACATAACGAAAAATTGACACGGGATTGCTCGAGAGCACCATGATACAAGTACTATTACACGATGCTTTTATACCGGCTGAAACTTGCCTGAACCTAAAAGAATTCACGTGAATCGGATCTATTAGAGCCATTGATTGTGTGGATCCCACGTGCCTATGGCCCTACATGGTTTTAATTATCTTCCAAGTCCGTTAGCACCGCCAAAAAAGCGGGTCGCCTTCAAACAGCCAAGCAAGAAGAGGAAGTGATTCATTTTCACTTGGAAAATCTTTGCAGATAGCGATGGACGAAAAGTCCAATTCTTTTCCTCTCTTCTTTGCGGAAAGCCTTTGTGGATATCAAGCCAGGAAAGGATCCGGTGCGTGACAAAGGAGGGAAGCGAAAACGACTTCATGTTCTTGTCGTCGCATTCGACTTTACAAAACGCGATTGGTTATGTTAATGGCGTTTAGCGACAAGCGGAATTCGCAGAAGGGGCAAGCCACAAAGTAGAGGGACACTTGGCGCGCCAGTTGACTCGAGAAGCCATTTCTGCATTGTGTGGCAAGAAATAGGCTGAGCAAGAACCGGCCCTATTGAGTTTGCATCACTTGCGCATCGAATACATTAAGCTTTCACTAATCGTGCATTCACCGGTCCCGAGTTAACGTTACTGTCAAAGGATATCGAATTTGAAATCTGATATTCAGCAAATCTCTAGCATCCATTTCCGATTTTCAGCAATCGCTCTTGGTATGCAACAAATCTCTTGCAATCACTCCTTGATTTTTTCTGATTTTATTGTTGATTTATTTATGTCCTTAATTCTTATAAATAGAAGCCGTAAATATTCTTTTTAAGATGATACAATACAATACAGTTTAGCATTTCTTCACAGCCACTATACCAGAAAGAGTCACACGGTCTCGGGTCAATCTCGTGGTATGTGCATCTTGTTTTGTTCGGTCCTGTATTAACATAAATTAAACTGTATAATCTTGGTTGACGAGATCATACGGTTTTGGGATCTATCCCTCGTTAGCGACTGTTTGATTGATTAGACTCATCGAGCACATGTTTTGACTCTTCGATTGAGTCCATGTTTCACGACAAAAAACTAAGAATGTTTTGTGGCCCAACACAGTGAAGCACATGCGTCGGTCGTCGGTCCCCACTGCCCCACTAATAAGTTACAAATTAGTCGGATTACTTAGGATGAGAAGTTGTTGCGGAGTCTATTCTATTCGCACCGTTTGTCTTTACCTTCGGAAAGCATGGTCTCTTTGCACTGTTCTTTTTGGTAATCCTTCGAATTTGGGAAAGTAATTCTTCTTTTTTTCATTGTTATCATTTTTCCTTTTAAATGGTTGTGAGGAGAATCCTGGTTGTCCTTACTAGCATCGAGTGCGATGGAGAAACTCTCTAGAAGAGCGCAATAGGGGCCCCTCCCTCTTCCCTTCACAAGGCTTGTCCTTTCACCTCTATGGAGAGGCGGGTTGAGCTGGATCTCTTCATCCCTCTCATTTTTCTTCGGTTGTTGTCGTTCTCTATTTTCTTTTTTGTTTTCCTCCGTTTTGGGAGCTTTTCTCTTTTGATTTAGTCTAAGTCTGGAAGCTTCTTCCTCCCATTTCGAGGAGATTTCTATCTCGGTCTAGTCTACATTTTGGGCTTTTTGCGAGTATATTTTCTGATTTTTGCTTTTCTCCATTTTGGTTGGTGAACATGTTCGGTTTTGAAGATTAGAAGAGCTTTGTGAAGGTTTTCCTTTCAGAGGTATCAAATCCATGTTAGTTCAACCTTTTTATTCTGCTCAGTAATTGCGTTGAGGATGCTAAACATAGATGCGCACCGCCGAAAGGCAAAATCGTAGCAATAAATAGAGTTCTCGGTGCGTACTCATTACTGAAGATGGATTCAATGAATATTGACTATTGATTTTGATATGAAGAAGTCATATGCGTGTTCTTTGAGTGGGTGACATATAATCTTGTTATGATGATTATTCTTGTTATGAGCTTGTTTATTTTGAAGTTATTTGAGATTTGTGTTTCGTGTTGTGCTCTTTGAACCGAGATGTTTCTCTCTTGTATTTCGAGGAAAGTGAATAAATTTTATTTGACAAAAATAAAAAACACTAGATTCCAACGAGTGAACACGCAAACCCAGTTTCTTAAGGAGTAATGTTATCTATATTTCCCTTTTGAGAATCAAAATCATGCGAAAGAAGCTAAGCTCATTGTTTGCTTGATCAAATAATGGACATTCCTAAGGTTATTTAGGACGAATTGGCGACGGGTCTCATGAATTTCTATATGGTTATTCTATTTTCGCACAACTCGATTTTAGACGACCTTTGTATTTGTGCACTTCCCCAAGAATCTAGGGCGCGCAGGTTGCGAAGAGTTTTAAAGCTATTCGCTTACTGAAGGCAAAGAAAGTAGAGAACCAACTTGAATTTGAATTACGATTCAGATCTAGTCTTACCGAAATCGGATTTTCTTTGCATGCCAAATGTGTTTAGATTTTACTTTTTCCCCTTTTTTCTTCCATGTCCAATATTTGTTCGTTTCCGTGTAAAAGCAAACTCACCAAATTGGAGATCAACCAACGAAAAGCTAAGCATCATTTTTGCTTTCACCTCCTTAAACTTAAAGAAGAAAGAGATCTAACGGATGAGCTAAGTAGGAATACATTCAGAATAGAAGGTGCGTAGCACTATACTCCTTCCATAAGCCTTACACCCCGTTTCATTTCATCTTTTATGAAGTTTTTCTTCTTCTTCTTCCTCCTCTCGAGCCTTGTTACGCTAACCTTACAAAACCGAGCAAAGCACAAGCCGAAACCCGAGATGTATCGTCCAAACACAGATTGTTCACGCAACCGCGAGGTGGGTGCGAACCTAAAACGCGAATCTTAATCATCTTGTATCGCTCGTGACTTTAGTTTTAATGAACAGAAAACGCTATCGTCAATGCAGATTTCACACTGCCACCACCAGCCTATGCTACAAACCGTTCTTCCGAAAAGCGCGGTCGGTAGGTGAGGGGAACGTTTCCCATCCACTTGCTTACTCCTTCATAATAATAATAATAATAGATATGGAAGAACTTTAGTTACTGTTCTAGCTAATTTTTAAATTTGATCGAAGGGAGGACTTTTTCAATCCATCAGAGCAAATATCTTTCCTATACCAAATACGAAAGGACGCGACGTATCAATTACTGGGAATGAAATTCTTTCATGTATCATAATACCGAAATTTTATTTTTATTTTTTACGTTGATATAAAACTGTCATATTAATGGCTGGTTTGAATCGAGACGGTAAATCAATTGGACACTCCACAACGATATTTCGACGGGCTAGCTCAATATGGGAAGATTTCTTCATAAGTTGTATCAAATAATATAACGTGATGTGACTGACCGATCACGTTACGCATATTATGTACTTGTCATCCTGCGTGAAAACTTAAATTAAATCACTACTCAGTTTTGATGGCTTGTTACTTGGGGTGAACTGTTTCGATATTGGACCAATCCAACCTATTTGAAATCGCGATACTTAGCAACAAAATGGCGAGAAGTAAATCACTGGTAAAAGGCAATCGTAAATCTAAAGCAACATGGAATTATCCAACTCGTCCTTAGTCACGGAAAACGAAAGCTAAAGTGACGGCATAATTCTTCACTCGCAAAAGTAACAATCCATTAAAGATTAATGCGTAAAATTGAATAACATATAAAAAGTTCGAAAACACGCAATATAAGATATTATTATAGAACTTCATTCATCACTCATCCACGGAAAATTACTTCAAATTCTAACCACTCGAAAGCAAAACAAGCAACAAGCGTAGTTAAAATGACTTTACTCCAAGGTCAGTCCAGGATCGGTCAGCCAATTTGGATTAGTAACCTGACCTTGGAACCGGATCTAATAGTGTCGATTTTCTTTTTTTTGGGATTGAGGATTGGACTATTTCTCGTGGGACAGGATCGAACTGGCCCACAATTTGCCAATCCAATCCCACTTGCGGGGTCTATCGTGAATCGATGTTCATCACCACTTGTTAACCCTTCTCTCTCTTTCGTAGAAGAGAAAAACGGCATATCAATTATAAAAGTGCAGTTAACAACACGAAAAATCTCAAACTGATCTATCAGTGTTTGCCATAAACTAATTTTTTGACCATAAAAAATCTCAAAATAATATACTTATGATAAATTTATTTTAACTACTTTTTTCACCACAAAAAGCCAAAAAATAGTAAATTTATGATAAATTTATTTTCAATTAGCTTTCGTTAATTTTACTATCAAATTACTGATTTGATGACACGTGTTAGTTGATAAGTGAACAAGTTTAAGATTTTTACCCTCCATTTCACATAAGTGCACAAGCTTGAGGTTTTTTTTATGGTATTAACTCAATTTTAAGGAAATTAATGGTGGATAAATTTATCATAAGTATACTAATTTGAATTTTTTGTGTCAAAAAATTTATTACATGTGTATCGGTTTGACATTTTTTATGGTAAAAAAATTAATTTATGATAAATTAATTATAAGTATATCAATTTGAGAATATTTATGATTAAAAATTAATATCAATTTAGGATTTTCCTGGACATTAACGTACAAGATACTTATCTCCTGTTAATGCGAGTTACTATTACTGATAATTGTGCTCCAAGTTGGCCCGAGTTTGGCCGGATCCGGAAAAAGAAAAAAGAAAAATAAAATAGGCATGCATCTGGCTTTCTCTTTCCTCGTGTTTATAATCTATCCACACACTCTCCTCTCGCCTACTCCCGACACATGCCTCTTTAAAATCTCACTCTCTTGAATAAAAACTGTCGATCTGGTCCTTCAACTCTCGAAATCGGTTCAAAAATGGCGATCTTCTCCAAAGGTTCGAGCGCTACTTGGCTGCTGTCCCTCAAGGTCTTGCTCGCTTCGACGCTCGTCCTGTCCGCGGCGGTTCTGCTCAGCCTGTCCCTCCTGGGCGTCACCGACTTCGTGACCTACGAAGTCCCTTCCATCCACGGCCTGTTCCTCACCTGTCTCAGGCCCCTTACCTCTACATCCTCATCAACTGCATCATCATCTCCATAGTCGCTTCCTCCAGGCTCCAGCACAAGGCGGATGACCAGGTGCCGGAGTTAGCCATGGCTGAGTACGTGAGTCCCCCGCCCGAAGCGTTGGTTGCAGCTCCGGCGGAGGATCTGAAGGTGCCAGAGGTCGTGAGAGCGGAATACGGCGTGTACAGCAATGCTACGATGCGAGATTGGTGAACGCGTGTGGCGGAGCCGATGCTGGGGCTTTGGAAGCGGAGAAAGTGGATGATGCGGCGGTGGTCGCTGCGGACGGCGGTGACGATCCGATGGTTCCGGAATCGGCGAGTCCGCCGCAGAGAAACGATTCTTCGGATTTCTCGTTCTTGAGCCCGAACGAGGATCTCGGAGAGAAAAACCCCCGTTTCGCGTCGAGTTCGTCGTCGGAAGTCGGGCCAAGTCAAGTCCCGAAGGTACACACTCTCCCTCTCTGACGCCTGTTCATTGAACTTCTAACATTCCATCAATGGCGAACGACGATTTTCTCGTATTTCCATGGAGTAGCGGCAGCCGTTGCTGGTCTCGAGGCCGAAGCGGAACGACACGCTGGAGAGCACGTCGAGGACGATAACCGACGGGCGTGCGATGCCGGTGGCGAGGCACCTGAAGAAGTCCGACACGTGGGACTCGCACGCGCGGCGGAACGACGAGAAGAGCCCCCCGCCGCCGCCGAAGATGAAGAAGACGGAGACCTTCGCCACCCGCCCCGGCCCCGCCCATCGTCCGGAGAGCCGTCGCCGGGGCCTGGACGACCTGAACCGGCGCGTTGAGGGCGTTCATCAGGAAGTCCAAAGAGCAGATGAGGTCGCAGCACCAGCTGGAGGAGATGATCACTCTGGAGTCCCTGAGCAGAAGGAGAGAATGAACACTTGCGAGGGGAAAGTTAACGCATGAGTTTACGTCCGTGAAAAGGTCCTAAGCTTTTCTATTTCGGTATTAAATTATATAGAACGTGTCGAGAAAGCAAAAAAATGAAAAGTACGCTGATTTTTTCCATTGTAAAGACGCCTTCTTTTAAGTCCACATCGGTTTGGTTCTCTCTCTTCAACGTTGGATTGGTCTGGTTTGGTGTTTGTTCTAGCATGATGATTAGGACAACCTTAGGGCGGTTGGATTGGTGGGATTCGAAACACCCTATTGCTAGAAAAACAGACGGTGGTGGAAGCCAGAGATTGTGGGCGGCGGCTTCTGTATGTGGAGGGGAGGGAGGAGGGAGGGCCATGGAAAGTTCCCTTTTTTTCTTCGCTTGTCTCGGTCAGTCACCTTCTGTGGAGACCAATTTCATTTCAGTGACCCTTCTTAAGGTTAAATATACAAATTTCTCCAAGTGGGCACTCGTTATTATCATCGTTCTTTACTATATCTAATATTAATATTCTGGAAATGGGATGTATAAGTTCAGAAGTATTCAATTTTTCCTTTAAAACATTTTTTGTTTGTCATGCTGGTTCGCCCAGTAAATCTGCTATCTCCCGACCGGCAACAATTTCTTTTCTGGGACTGAACAAGCTACTGTAAGTCGGCGGAGGGGTGGGAGTCCCTCCCCACTCCACCAGTGTTTACCAAAATGCTGGGAGTCTGAGCATTGTGTTCTGGAAGCACTGAGCAGTATCTGGACTTCTCGTGCTAACGGGTGATTTGTTTTCCTTTTTGATATCACCGTCGAAGCGGTTCATTCATGGGAGTAATGAGCCTTGGCCCACCGCCGGCAAGGACAGGGCTTATCCACAGCCGCCTTCTTGTCTGTTCATAGCTATTCTAGCGATCCGGGCAAAGGGACGACAGATGATGACAAAAGAAGCAACAATTTAATTACATCAGAGGCGTTGCCTAAAAAGGTAGGGAGGGCCTCTGGACAATCTCGAATTTTCCTCCTCCGTTTCACGAGAATTTGTTAAATTCTCTCCACTTTCACTCTAATTTTCATTCTATCACACTCCATTTCTCTCATTTTCCGAATGCCACTATTTTACCACGTGGATGGTTTTTTTTATATTTTGGTTGAAAATAAAATTTCATAATTAAGTGAAAGAGTTCGAGCACAAAAGACTTGAAACAAAACGGAGTAAGGCTTATAGGGCTTCTGGAGGATTGGACAACCAATTGAAAGATAGCGACAACTCCTACTGGTGTTTGCTAACTAGTCTGCAACTGAATTCGATTCTCTCCTACAATAGGCCAGACTTAAATTAGTGAATCACAATAGCAAACTCAAATCCCAATAGCAAACTCTTGGCCTCATTGATAAGTGGTTCTAGAATCCACGAGCATTGTATTCATCTCTAAAGTTGTGTTTGATCGTACGGATTTCTAGTCAAGATGTGATTGGATATAATAGAATAAATCTAAGGATTTGTCATGTCCTATTGACTATTTGGTGAATTACGAATATAATGTTAGATAAATAAAGGCAAAACGCAACTGAGATTGATTCTGTTTTACTGAAACTTCAAAATGCTTTAAAATTATTTAATGATAAATTCTGATGAGTGAGTTATTATTGAGCAAAGTTTTGTGCCATCTAAATTTGGGCATGACATCAATCGAGGACACCTAGTAGAAGTCGGAGTGTTTGATTTGGAGTCGAATCATTTGAAAAATAATATGGTGACCTTACTTGTTGTCTTGTCAAGCGAGTAAACAAGTGCTAAACGATGAAATTTTTCAGCCTCTTTTCACAAACTGAACATGCACTTTTGCATGTCTTCTAAGAGAGCTACCTTAAAAGTCGATGATCAATTTCGAGTTTTTCATAACATGTCAAGATCTCTTTCGAATTTTAGAAAGGTTCAAGCGATTCAAGATTAATAGATTTGTCTCATATCATGCAAAATATCGATTAAAGAATGAGGTCATAGAGATATCTAGCTTTGCCACAGGAGACCTCAACTAGCACCGCTAGAGAGGCAATCACACTTGACAGCCGCTACGACTAGAGAGGTGGCTTGGCATGGCGGAGAGATGGCTCAGCTCTGAGGAGAGGTGGTGGTAGTGAAAAAAACTTGGTTCTCCTCGTGTCTGTTTTATTGAAAAATCATATCCAGGTCTATCCTACCCATTCCCTTAGAATATTTTTATCCAGGCTATATCTCATTTATCCTGTCATGGAAATCTACCATACATAGCCTATCCTGATTTTTATCCTGACAATTAAATGTAGCCTAAGTGTCTTTAACAGTACTTCACTATATGACTCAATCAGGAAGCTTTGTTCAGTTCGAGTGAGGTTTCATTCAGTTTCCAACAAGTTAGGTCGATTGAACAGCAAATGTAGCTCCTTCATTTCAAACCTTTAAAGTAACTTGTATTAAAAAGGAAAGGGCTTATTGTCATCACATCTTCACTAGGATGCCCATTGTTCTCGTCACTTGTAGTCCTTCAGAGATTAGCAATTTAGCTTCGTGTAAGTCACTGCAATCTACTCATTGTGTTTCTCTGAGTTTTCTAATAAGATGACATTGTAGAGCTAGATGAGGTGCCCCCTTAATTGACCATTCATAGCTAGGTATATTTCAGTAAAACAAATTGACTGCCGTGCAAGCAAAGAAGAATATCGAATCAAATGCTGCGTGGCGAGTTTTGACTGAGTATTCATTGAATAGCTTCATTTAAAGTGAATGATTCACAGCAAAATCATAGTCAAAGCAACTAAATCTAATTACTTGAAGACTTACTATATTTGAAAGTATGGACAAAATTAAACCGCTATGAAAGTTCAGTGTGTAAAGATTCCTGAGGTTCATATAAAATCACTCAAAAATGACATTTGAGTTAGTCACTTAACTGATGAAGGGGGAATTATAAGTTCCTACTCTGTGAAGACCATATTGCAACTCCTCCAAATCCGGATTAGAAATAGCTGCAAATGTTACCGGACATATTGTTTAATGCAATGGGGACACAGCATCAGTAAAAACTTTTTGGCGGATGCTTCTCGGAAGTCCTCTGTAGTTCCTTTTTGGGTTCGGCGGCCAGACATTGATCATACAAGGGAAATCTTTCGGGGGACTTGAATTCTGCTCCATGATAGGAATCCTGAGAGTTCACTACTCCGTAATCAGTTAGAGGAGATGATTCATTAGATGAGGCACTGGAACTAACATTTTGAAAGGCCATTTCACCAGCCGTGGCATGGGGCACTGCTGGAGCACGTGATGCACTTAGATACACCTCATGCTGAATTTCTGCAGCCAAGACATTATGCTGTATGATTAGTACTCCTCAAGCATATTCGTCCTAACCTACTCCTTATGCTGCCAAAAATAGGACGGCGACAAAATATTTACTGAATTAGTTAACAGAGACAAGTGAAGAAAGGATGTTTAACCACCTTTCAGATTCTGCTTTTATGGCATATACACGTACATGTCAAGTCCAAGCACTATAATGTCACTTGGCTGTTGTGATTCTTCTTGGTTTCTTATGCAATTATTGTTCAATAAGAGGATAAGGAAGAATCAATAGGAAATATTTCCTCCCTCATAACTCTCTTTCTTGCTTTTCTCTTAAATGCCCAGAGTAAAACTCCTAGGCATACTCTTTGCAAAGAACAATTGCTATTGAAACATTAGATAGATATTGCTTGCGACTACATAGCGTAAAGAGCTATAGCTTGTGAAATGCATTAAAAATACTCAAGGGAGTCAAGAGAAATATTACCAGCAGCCATTTCAACAGAAACATCACGCAGTCCAACCGCTTGGGATTCATCCAATTTCTGCTGAGCCTCGGGGATATCCTGCAACAAGGATTAATTAGAAGAACATCTTTACGGGTAAATGAAGCCACAACAACATATACAGAATATGGTTGGAGCAGAGGCAGTTTTCTAGTTATGAAATAGCAAGTCGGCTCCACCGTGAATTTCTCAGATGTGTAGAAGAATTTACAGCTCTTAATGCTTAGGAAGCACCAAAAAGGTTAGTACTAGAATGACTTGTTTTCGGCTCAACTCAGTAAGTCATCTAAGTGCTACAAATCTTCCCAACTCTAATGGGCCAAGACAGTCGTTGCTTCTTACATCGTGCCTCTGATTATGTTTTTTTCCACGGTAATAAAAATTGTCAGAATAACCACGTTCTGTAAGAAATTAATTAGAATGGAAAGCGAACTATTTTTTTTTCTATTTTTGGTAAGATAGGTGAATGATGGC
>JAGVVM010009145.1:0-15402 GCA_019149425.1 Psidium friedrichsthalianum
TTTTTGTGTTTTTTCAGCTACTTTACGCAAAACAAAAAAACACCCCCAAATTTTTCGGTTTGACCCGAGAACCCATTTTGCAAAATCCCAAAGTCTTAGGGTTCCTTTTTGCAATAAAGTGCTGCCACCATTAGACTCAGAAGATCAAAATCTAGGGGTTTGGGGACGTTCGCCCTATTCAATTCATTCCCCATTGAAAAAATTTTTTTTTACTTTCATTTTTAGTGATTTAGGACTAATTTAAAAATAAGAATCGCATTTTGGTCCTTTTAGCGAATTGCGGCGCATTCTAAAGGCTTTTGGAATTCTGAATAAAGCTTGAAAAATAGAGGAGGACTGGAGACAAATCCATAGCTCATTACCATAATAAGCTAAAATGCAAGCTCTTCAATATGCCAATCATCTTGAGAAATAAAATTAACAGAGGCACCCTCTGATTCCAGACTTTATATTCTAAATTTATTTCATCCAAAAGAGAAGAACCATCTAAATTAAAAATACGGACTATTTTTGGTAATTTTCTGGATTTAAAATTCCATTTTTATTAATTTTTAGATTTTTCTACTTCTCAAAATATGCGCTCAATGGTCAAACCCTCAGAGAGCTTGGTTTGTGTTTCTAATGATTCTCTAAGCCAAATGAGGTCACCAAAGTTCGAACCAACAAATTTTGTCATTTTTGATGATTTTTTTACCATTTTGACAATTATGATAAGAAAAATGGTGCAGAAAATCAGGTCGTTATTTTTTGTTCAAACTTGTTTCATTGGCCTTTAAATGAAATAGGCTCCCACTAAATTTATCGAATCCCACACTCCTCTAGTGATTTGTTAGTTATTTTTTATGAATTTTTGAAAATTAAAATGCAGAAAAAATATGGAAAAATATGGAAAATCATTTTCTTGCTCAAATTGGTCTCTAGGCCATGAAGGTCTCACCTGACAGTTATTGCCTCAATGATCACAGAATTCTAACCCACCGTCACTTGTAGAATTGAAATAAAGACGAATCCTCACCTAACAGTTATTGAATTGCTTGGTTTCAATATCTACAGCATCCAATGCTTTTATGGATTGGTCCATCTATCATAAATGGCAATGGACCCCTATGTATCCATGACGAGTTAATCAACTCACTATGGCAGAGCATCAAGTCCATGACGGCAGTAGGCCATGAGTCTAACAGCCATTACAACTGATATTTAATTGAGGAGATTTTAGGTCTCAAGCAGTCTCACCTATGTCTATTCCATTTTTACTAGTCCTAGTAGCAACTAGCATCAGCAGACATATCCTCCAAATAGATAATAACCCGTTCGCCAGAATAGGCATCATATATATCACATACATATCATAACATATGCTCAAACACATTAAAGAGTAACAAAACATTAATTCGCAATAATTTGCGACGTTTGATATCATAATGGGAAAGACAAAGCCAAAAACGTGTCCAGATGACCCCGGAATGCCAAAATCTACCATAGCTTATTGCCTAAGGCAATGACTTTTGGTCAGAGGCCCGTTTTCGAGTGCTCGACCAAATTTGAGCTCATTTCAAGTTCGTTCGAACATTTTTAATCAAATTGATTCAGTTCATCCTTTGCAAAGCCAAACAATTTAATTTTGAAAAATACAGTGCATGCCCCTGGTCAAAGGTAGTGGCCACCTTTGACCATTGACTTTGACTTGGTTAAAGGCAGTGGCTGCCTTTGACCCTCACGGCCATTGGCGGTTTCCGCCTTTGCCGTGAGCTACAGATGGTCTCGCCGCCCATCCAAGGTCATCCAACGACCCTCGAGACCCTATGTCAAGTCTAGACATGTGTGGGGCCGGGTCCGTGAAGTTTCAAAAGCAATTTCGAAGACCCGACGACGATATTCCAAATATCGTCAAAAACCAAATCAACCAAGTATACGGGAGCTCTAAGCGTGGCTCTGATACCATATGTTAGGTTTCTAGCGGTCTCGGGCGCTCGTCACATGCATGAAAACATGTCATACATACAGCAGAGAAAATAAATTCAAACGGCGCCAAGATCATCTTAAAAGTCCTCGTATACTTTAATCGAAAATCAAACTTTCTAAAGCTAGTTCGAAACGTACCTGGAATAACACAGCTTGAATCCAGCTTTAGATCTTTGTCCTCGAATCCAAGAGGTATGGGCCTCTAGTTTAGACACGCCCCAATACCCGTGCAACTTGAAAGATGAAGATTCGGAGAAACGGCCTCAGATTATGCTAGTAATCCTCGCAGCGTCTCAATCCGAATCCTTCGTTTTCAACTAATGGAAACACAACATTTGTGTATCTGAATCGGTTGATTCTCGAGCTCACTTTCTCACGAAATCTAGCGCGTATATATGTGACTATCACAAGTTTCTAACCTTTTGAACCTTGGTTCCTTACCCTATTTATAGAGGTTAGTGAGGGAGAGAATGAGGGGGAGGGCGGTATAAACCACCCCCCAAAAATCGCCTCACATGGCGACCAATGGAAGGCGCCACGTGGGCACTAGCTGGTCTACGTGGCTAGTTTGCTGGTCAAAGTGGTGTGAAACCGCTTTGAACCAGCCACATGGGCCTCGCCAAAGGGCGGTGGTCAAAGGTAGCAATTTGCCACCTTTGACCAGCTCCAGTCGGCTACTGTGGCTGCCTAATTGGACGGCTCAAATGTTGTTTTGCTCGATGATCCTGTTCTACAGGCTCTAGACATTCTAAGCTTGATACTCCTCAAGTTTCGTGATCAATCACGTCGTTTGACATGCCAAACGTCTCTATCAAACGGATAAAAAATCCTATCCTACTTTTGACTTTCTAGAGGATAACCTTTCTTATTCTTTCTTTTGGATAACAAAACCTTATCCAATGATAATAGAGGCATGATGTAACCGTTACATCATCCATGACATCATCATAAATCATTCCTGTGTCATCAATTTCGTCCTTAGTGAGCTTTGGAAGGACGAAACGTATCGAATCCGTTTCAACTCCTTTTGACTATCCAAATAGTCTTATCACATCTTGTGATCCTGTCTTCATTATGGACGTCGCAAATGTCAGTTAAGGCGTGTGACATCATTAGGTTCGCTCCTGAACTAGCAGTGAGATTCTTCAAGAAATTGATCGTCCCAAATCAATCATTAGATCCCTAAACCGTGTGTGATTGTCTAGCAAACATATCATGGTTACCTAATCAAAATGAAGTAAGAGGACAAAGTGAACCTGTGGTCTTGGTTCGATGTTATTCAGTCATTCTGTCTTACTATGTCTCGATCAAATGAGGACTCTGGATATCTGAGTCAAACCCACAGATTCATCAAATGCACAAATCTATCTGACGTACATTCGGCGAGACTCCTCTCGACTTCTACCTTAGCCAAGGACTTTTAATGCACCGTCACGTATAAATTGCATAGGACATCAACCTCATCTAATGAGGAGATAGATCCCAACTATTGCCCATGCCTGTGACTTCGTATATGTGAGGACTGTGAGCATCATGCACAAAGGCGGATCAATGATCGCCAATATCAACTTGTGAAACCATAGCCATTCAATTTACAAGCTAGCAATGTGACTCAGGTCTGAGGACCATTAACACACCAAGCCAAGAGCATTGATACATTGACCAAGCACGAAGCCTCCATGTTAGTCAATCGCTCTTTTGTCATGTTTTGTGGATTTGATTGAACTCGTTCGATACGAACACCTGTGTTCCAGCTTAGACGTTTAACGTCTGATGACTTGTGATTTATTTTCCTTATTGGGCATCCAATACTCAATAGCGAGGCTACAAAACACACTGGTCTCAACCAGCTCATGGATGCCCAATCCACGATCCTTTGGCCATGAACCAATTTGAAAATCAGAGACCAACTGATCATCCGTCACACAAATTCTTGACGCCTCAAGAATGGGTATCAGTTCTAACTGATCTAATGGACTTTATTCATCTAAATAAAAGGGCAAGATGAATAAACATGATTCTTACCATTAATACAATGTCGATAGTATAATATTTTATGCCATACATATGACCATCACATGGTTGCTTTAGGGCATATTCCTAACAGCTAGCAAGCCCCTACTAACCTCGCCATAGCTATTGTCCAGCTTGTTTCAGCTTCCATTCGGCTTAAATTTTACCTGGCAAAATCAAGGTAATTTCTTTTTCCCTTAGTAAGATCGATTTGTAGCTGATTTGTGATGAAAAGCATGCTATTTTGTGCCGTGTTCACGATATTTATATGCTATTTGGGTCCTAATTGCGGTCATTGATGCATGTTTTTATGAGCAATAATTTGTGCAGAGATTTTTTGTGGAAGTATAGAGGTAATTCTCGAAACTTTTGATTGCAAATCAATGCTTGTTTGATCGAAACTCGCATATATATATTTTTGGTGATTCAATGATGTATATGATTTGCAATTGAAAATGTTAAAAAAGGAATACAAAAAAATCCAAACTTTTTTGACCAAAAAGGCAAACTTTTATCAATCAATAAAATCAAACTCTATGAGATGTTGCTGGCGAAATATTCATTTCAATACGACCACGTATACTGCCTTGTGGGCCCCAACTTGAAGTTGCTTGAAATAGTTTTTTTTTTGGTAAAGTAAGAGATGTATTAGCTTTTCAAGGCGGATATACAAGGCAATGGCCGGCCACAAACCTCGTACCCCAGTGACACATGCGGGTGTTACAAGGCGTGCGGAGGTGTAGCCGCAAGGAAACAAAAGGAACAATAAGCTAGGAATTACAGCACAAAAGGGACAGAGAACAGTCCCAACAGCAAGCTACAGACGCAAACACAGCCAACCAAAAACCGAAAACAAGCCAAGCCAGCTAAGATAGCAGCTAAAATTACTCAAAAATGTCCGACGGCAAGTCCGAATTCCGCTGCATTCTCCGGTTCTGTGGGTGTCAAGGACAGGCTTAAGGGATATAGCCTTGTCCCTGACCGACTTGGTTAAGTGTTTCTCAATCGCCGAAACGAAGAGGGAATGGTTCCGAAAAAGAATATCATTCCTTATTTTCCAGATCAAATGGCACATTGCAGCAAAGGAGAAACAAGCAATCCTGTGGTGGAATTGCTGACCACCTATCCTTATAGTCACCTATCGCAGGTTGCTGGACCAGGACTGATTTGTCCAAACGAGACTGTACCTGGAGGCCCAAACCGAGCGAGGGACGCCGTGATCCTACACCCAAAATATAGATGATCAACTGAGTCAGGTCTGAGATTGCAGAATGCACAAGTCCCGTTCTCAATCCTCTAGTAGTTAAGGAGGAGAGTCTGCGTGGGGAGCCGATTGAGAGTGATAATCCATAGAAGAAAAGCATGCAAGGGATAATACTACGATCCCAAATAAAGGAGTACCAATAGACGGTCGGCCTCCTATCCTGCAAAAGGTCCCAAGCCGAGGCAATCGAAAAGGATTCCGAGTGGTGTGCTGCAACCATAAAAACAGTCAGAATTCCCAGGAACCAAAGGAGGGATAACATCCTCCCAAAACATAAATGCAGCAGCAAACCGAGAGTTGGGAGGGACAGAGGAGAAGAAGTCTAGGACCGAAGCAGTCCTCGGGATACCAGACTCAAATATAATCCTATTAGAGAATAGCTTGTAAAGAGGACCGTGAGGATGCCAATTATCGAACCAAAAGGAGATCGAGTCCCCTCTACCAATGCGCCAAGAGAACTGCATATCAAAGGTGATCGAAGATCTAAGATCTTCTTCCAGGCCCAAGAACAGAAAGTCGACTTTCTAACAACCCAAAAGCTTTTCTATTTTAAAAGTTTGAATGAATCCACTTGCACCACAGTGATTCCTTATCAGTAAAGAGATTCCAACTATGCTTCAACATCGCCACCCGATTGCAATCAATAAGCTTGCGAATTCCCAATCCGCCTTCATCTTTAGGACGGCATACATCTCTCCAAGGGACCTTAACTCCCCCTACCCCCATATCAGGCCCTTTCCAGAGGAACTGTCTAAATATACGCTCAATGCTTGAAATGACCGATTTGGGGAGGGTAAAAACGTTCGCCCAGAACACCTGGATGGCACGCAAAACTGACTTGACGAGTAGGAGCCAGCCGGCAAATGATAGAAAACGGTGGCACCAGGATCGTACACGAGCCGTGATGGCATTCACCAACGACACACAATTTGACTTGGAAAGTCGAGAAGCAATAATAGGTACCCCCAAGTAGCGAAATGGAAGCGTACCTTCGCCGAAGCCAAAAAGATTCATAATATGTGAACGTGTCTCATCCGAACCACCTGAGAAAAAAACTTCACTCTTGGTGAGATTCGGTCTCAAACCAGACCAACCGGAGAATCTATCAATGCCCTCCTTCAATAGCCGCGTAGAAGGTAGGTCGGCTTGAGAGAACAATAGGACATCGTCAGCAAAAAGAGATGGGACAATCGGGAAGCTTTGCAACGCCAGATAAATTAAACCAAGGAAGCTGCGTTTGGGCATTAAGAATCCCAGACAAAATTTCCATGGCTAATGTGAATAAATACGGCGACATCGGGTCCCCTTGACGAATACCTCTTCCACTAGGGAAGAATCCATGAAGTTCCCCATTAATAGCCACCGAAACGTAGGGGATCTCACACAGGTCATAATCAGCTGAGTACAAGGCCCAGGAAAACCAAAGGCCACCAGCACCCATTCAAGAAAGTTCCAATCAATCGTGTCATAGGCTTTTTGGAAGTCCACCTTAATAGCACACTTGGGCCGATAGGGGATATGGTGGAAGCCACAAAAGAGTTCTTGGGCTAGTAGGATGTTGTCCCTAATGCACCTCCCCTTAACAAAGGCATTCTGCGGAGGGCTGATAATAGAGGGAAGAATTCTGGTAATACGGTTAGCTATAATCTTGGTAATGCATTTGTAAACCGTATTGCAGCAAGCAATCGGTCTGAAGTCGTTCATAGCTGAAGCATTAGGGGTTTTAGGGACTAAAGTAAGGATGGTGGCATTAGTCTCCTTTAATAAACATCCAAAGGAAAAGAAATCCTTAATGGCAGATATAACCGAAGAGCCGACAACATCCCAAGATTTCTGAAAGAAGTCCGCCGTAAACCCATCCGGGCCAGGGGCTTTACCTTTCGAAGAGAGAACAAAGTGTCTTTGATTTCTACGTCCAATACTTCCCGGGGGAGCAGACTGGCCTGATATTCATGTAGGGGGTTAGCAATAACTAACCTTAAGTCCTCAGTCGTGGGAAGGTCAGAGGGAGGAGCCGGGGCCAGCAGATTTTTGAAGTAGGCTACCACATACTCCTGGATGAGAGGCGGATCACTGATTAGCATACCAGACCCATCTGAGATCGAGAGCAGCCGATTGGTAAGGTGCCTCCTATTGACTGAGTGGTGGAAAATTTTGTATTCAAATCTCCTTCCTTCAGCCATTTGATCCGGGATTTTTGGCTGTAAAATGATTCCTCCTGGAGTCGGAGAACCGAGAATGTATGCAGCAGCATTTTATCTCAATCAGCAAGCTCCTGGTTCAATGGGTCATTTACAAGAGCAGTTTGAATGTTTGATAAATCCACTCTTGCCTTGGCCGTGCATTCCGAGATGTTCGAGATTTCAGACTTGTTAAGCAGCTTAAGCCGAGCTTTTAGGAGCTTAAGTCGACTGCAGAGGATGAACATCGGTGTACACTGCAACTGAGCATCCCAGACCTGCGAAACCAGAGCGGAGTAGCATGGATGAGACATCTAAAAATTGAAGAATTTAAATGGCTTTCTGATGCCAAGAGGGGGAGCAATCCGAACAATAATGGGAGAATGGTCCGAGACACCAGAGGCTAGGAAATTTGCTTCAGAAAAGGAGAAATCTCGACTCCACAGTGCATTAATCAGAGCACGATCAATTTTGCGTTGCTTTCTCAAGGCCCCCGAAGATGTCAACCATGTGAATCAATGGCCAATATATCGAAGGTCATTAAGACCAGCTTGAATCAGACACTGGCCAAATTCATTATAGCTGGGAAGCCAAGTATCGGAGCTACCAATACGGTCCGACGGGTCTTTTATGGCATTGAAGTCACTAATAACAAGCCAAGGGTGAGCAAGATTCTCACTAAGCTGAACCAGATCAGACCACAAGGGGCGTCTAGCAACAAAAGAGTGTTCAGCATACACCACAGATAATAGAAACGTCTTATTCAGAGGCAGCAGATTCAAGAAGCCATGGATAACCTGGGAGGAAGAATAATGAGTCTCAAAATTCACCCGGGGGGTGTCCCAACCAATCCAGATCCTGCCTCTCTCGGAGGACTCATAGTTCGCCACCCAATTCCATCCCGGAATCAGCCGAGAGGACATATTAAGAAAAAGAGCCTCTGGCACTTTAGTCTCCAAGATACCAATACAGCAGAGGTCATTAGACCTAATAAGACTTCTGATTTCAGCTTGTTTTAAGGGGTCCATGAGTTCCCTAATATTCCAAGCGCCAAAAAACATATTAGTAGGGGCAAAAGTTACCTTTTCTTCTTACCGCCCTTTTTCTTGGCAGATTTCGGGGCAGTAACAGCAGGAGTAGTCATCGAGCAACATTGAGGTATACTCTCCGGTATGCATTCTGGAGAAGAAGGCACATGGGAACCAGGGACAGGGTCATGGGTGCCTTTAGTATCTCCTTCCTGAATTAGGGATGATCTGAGCCGAGTAATAGGGGTGGCAGGAGAAGGGAGGTCCTCCCCACTGCCAATTTCACTAGCAGCAGCATCTATACATTCCTCCGAAGAAGATGATGAGGAAGAAGAAGAACCAGTCTCCACAAGATCAGCTTGGATAGCAGGACCATCAGCGTCTAGTTCAGCATCATCCAAATGAGATAAAGGGCCACAATGCGCAGGGGCATTTTGAGGGCTATTCGCATCCCCGAGAGCAGCAGGGGCCTTAGGTCTGCTTTTCTTCTCAACCATAACCCAGGACTCCTGAGGAGGAGGGTTCTTTTTCAAAGTCACAGCAGGCTCAGGGGCTGATTCAGGGGCCAGACCGAGGCATTCATGGCCAAAGATACCACATTTCGCACACAAGATAGGTTTCCATTCATATTCCACCGAGATTGTGCAAGGCTCATCATCATCACCAAGCAAAACTTCCACAGACTCAGGAAGATACTGGTTTGCCTTTATCTAAATGCAGACCGAGCAAATGCTATTCTTTTCGCTTTTTCAGTTGTAAGATCAACATGCAAGGGTCTGCCAATATCACTAGCCACGAGACTAATTCCAAGTACCGACCACAGCGAGTTAGGGATACCCTTCAGTCTCACCCAGACTGGGAGAGCATCATGTTTGCCCCTCTTTAGGACCAATCGTGGATGCCACTGCTGTAATATAAGGGGCACCTGAGACACAGTTATGTGGCCATTATCAAGAATTTTCCGTCGAAACTCATCATTCGGTATATGAAAAAAATAGAATCCCTTAACATTAGCCACTACTTCAATAACCTGATCACCCCACAAGTTTTTTGCCACGGTTTCAGTCAAATGAAAGGGCAATCTCCTGCCCACATAGTAGCCGACAAGGCACAACTTCCATTTGGGATCAGAAGCAGCAAGAATATCATCAGATACTCTAATGGCAGACCCGCTATTCACCTTAATCGGAGGAATATAGGAAAGAGAATAACCTTTCTCAGCCAATTTTGCAATTGCAGCCCACGACCGCTAACCAGCAGGTGGGGCTTCTCCACTAGAGGGGGCTTCGCCCACCACAGGCACTTTCGAGGATGAGCGGCCTCTACTTCGTCTCCTACTGCATCCCCGACGCCTACCCCAGGCGTATGTGCAAGAGTATTCGGTCTCGAGGGACCAGTAGTCTTCGACTGCTCGGCCGGGTTAGGGCCATCCGAGATGCTTAGGGCTTGGACAGTCCTAATCTGATCAATCAATTGAGGGGGGGAGGTGATTTGAACATGCTTATCCTTTCTAGAGGCCACCAACGGCACCCGCGAAGAAGAGGCACCATGTGCAACAGGTTTAGCAGACATACCCAAAATTCACAGATCTACCATGGCAGCCCAATAAAAGCACCGAACGAAGATCCAACCGGACAATGGAAAGGAAGGAGGGCAGTGCCCTCGGCTTCAAAAATGGGGACAATCCAACGGCAAAATGGCGCAAAAATCGCTTGGGAACTAGCCAGGGTAGCAGAGGTGAAGACTCAGAATCGAGAGAGTTTCATACATGCACAATAACTCGTAAGAACAGTAAACCGCACGAGAATGAAAAGCGAGTTACATGTCATTTGTTTTGTTGCTTGAAACAGTTTATGTCCAAGCATATCGAAAATTCATTACATTTTGATGATTGATTTTACTTCATGTTTTAGTAAGAAAAACTAAAAATTGGAATTTTCAATGAACAAAAATCTGATTTTTTTGCAGCTTATCTCTCATGGCCAAACTTGGCACAATTTTCTAAATAAAACCATAAACCCAAACCCGGACATGTCTTATCCATAGCCATTTGGATACAATCTTTTGGGATTAATAAAAAAGGGAAAGTTAGTTAATTCGATTTATAACCATTTATATTTGATTCACTATCTTCTCAAATTAATTTTGGGTTCAAGGAAGTGGAATTTTTCGAAAAAAATCAAGAGGAATATCTGTGGATTGCATCTTGATTATCATGTTTTGTTTGGATATTTGTTGACTTGCTTTTGATTTTTATGTTTGTTTGGAATGATCATTACCGTGTCTTGTTTGAATTCCATACTAAAAATCCTGAAAACTTTAGCAAGATATGGTTTCTTAGAAACCCTATATAATTGAGATTTTAGGAAAGATAAGCTTTTTGATAAGGTAGGGGATTATCCATGCATACCTCCAAGTTATTAAAAATTCTATTAAAAAAACACCAAAAATTTCTACACGTCACATTTGCATGCTTCAATATCTCATGTCATCTTCGCATTATTTTCATATCACATGTCATGCATATCCATGTTTGTATACATCCTCGTTTGCATATTCATGTTTGCATATCCATGCTTGCATGGTAATATTTGCATACTTTGCACATATTCATGTGGCATAATTTTCGAGTAGCATTATATTTTCATACCATATTTTCAAAAATCCTGCACATATATTGGCATATCTCATGTTGCATTGGGTGCCAATTCACATTGCATACTTCATTCTCGCATATTTCCGAGTATCATGAATATCTTGTTATCCATGTCTTGGAAATTGCATATCATATTTTGCATGTATTTTTTTTTTTCAAACCATATACTTGCACATCCATGTTGCATTTTATTTTCCATGTCTTTTTGCATGTTTAGTCTAATTGAATGCATAATTGTTTGCATGTTGCTTATCGTCTAGTCTTGCATTATGTCTTGTTTTAATGTCATGTCATTTTTGCATGTTTTAATTAATTGGTTAACTTTTTTATATAGGATAAGATGGCTTCAATTCCACAAGCCTTACATTTCATCTTTTGCTGTTGATTTATGTCATTGCATTCATAGGCTTCATGCAATGCATTTAATAAAGTGGAAACACAAAAAAAAAAAAAAGACACCTCGCTTGAGCTTAAAAGTAAATTCAATCAAGCTTGACTTGCTGACTTAGGATATCTCATAGAATTAAGGTACCAAAAGGGCATTATTTTTAATTGCAACCAAGTTTTTGAATCCCTAATCTCTCATTCGTAGAAGTAAGATATTTCTCATGATACTTTACTTAGATTTCTAATCAACCTACCGGGAATGATTTGTGGTGACTCCAAGCCATCTGAGCATTAAATTTATAACCAAAGTTGTGAATTGGCAAGTCTTAGGAGAGTCCATATTAGGTTAGCCATTTAATGAATCTAGTAATCCATTAACCTAAGGAAAATGCGTCATTTTTTTTAGATCGTAACAACTTGGCAACTTCACTGTGGATAGACTTTAATTTTTTTGCAAAATTAAGAGACTAATTAGAGTACTTTGATTTTTCAAAAATTTGAAGCCTTAGTGGACTTAAGCTGATGGAAATTTCATGGACGTCTTGCTTTTAGCCATCTTATTTGGAACTCAATTTATAGGTGTTATATATTTTTACAGACGTAGAGTGATAAGGGGAGGAGTTTTGGTTGCTAACCTTTGTTTTGTAGAATGGAGTTTGGAATGTATGTTTTGGGTTATATCGAAGTGTTGATTGAATATAAACTCTTATGCATGCCCTTTATTGCCTTATTATTACACTTAGCACACATTATCCACCATTGAATCCAAATGGCTAGGCTTAGGAAGGTACTTGATTGGGGACACTTCAAGCATCACCATTTGGTCCGAGTCACCTTCTTAAGTCTCGAACTTTTCAAATTGGTGCCAAGAGTTACCACCCCCATTGTTAGCCATTACGATACAGGTTGTTACATGATTAAGCCAAATGTCTATAGGGATCCCTGGCTTCACAAACTAACATAGTTCGATCTAGATATCCTCGAAGCTCCACCTTTATTGGGCCATGCTAGATAGAAATTGAACCTCATGAAGCATCTCATGTGCATGTCTCTATGAATGATGCTTTCGATTATCTAAATGCAGTAGTTTCTCAACTCTTTATCTCTCTTACTTACTTACATTTTGAGTCGGTCCATGACTACTCAGCTGTGTCGTAGTGTCTCAAGCTATACATTTATAAGGAAAGTTCAATTTATTGCTCCGGTTAGGGACCAATTGAAGTAATGGTGGAGCAAATTGCATGAGGATGGCTAAGAGATTGTCAGATTCCACATTGGTAGTATGCTTCCCTTCATTGTGTTGACACTTGATTTTTAATCACCATTTCTCTTTTAAAATTAATAGAAAATCTATAAAAATTAATAAAATTAAAAAATCAACTTTGGGAACCTTGGCCAAGCCTAGGGAACCAATTTTGACCAAAAAATGATTTTTCATATTTTCAATATTTTTCGGCATTTTTATTTCTAAAAATTAATAGAAAATCCATAAAAATTCATAAAATTAAAAAATCAACTTTGGGGACCTTCTCTAAGCCTAGGGAACCAATTTTGACCAAAAAATATTTTTCATAGTTTTTGCATTTTTTAATATTTTTCAGAAATTAGGAAAATATTTAATAAAAATTAGCATTTCAAGCCACAAAAATATGAAAAAATAGTCAGTATTTTTATTTTAATTCTCTCTTCATTTTGGCTGAAGAAAATCTACAAAAATTAATCTGAAATCGGGAATTACTTTGTTAATCTCATTTTAAGCTTAATTGAAAAAATCATAGAAAATTCATTTTAGCTTTGTAATTTTCGATTTTTGCATTTTTGCAGTTGTGACATTGTCCTCTAAGAATCCAAATTTTTCAATGGCCTGATGGTGCACTTTTCGTTGTTGCGTTCGATTTTTCGAATTCAATTTATCATTTGACAGGTTCCTTTCTTCATGCATCGTATTTTTATTTTTCTTCACATTGTATTTTGCATTAACGACGATGAATTAAGCTTAATTCACCATATTAGTCTTTGCTAACGCATGAGCGAATTCTTACCCGTTAGCTTCACAAAACCTGCGATTTTATTGCATATATTTTAATAAGCCCGTAAGTAAAGAATTGTCCAATTCATGGTGGGTGGGGATTCTTCAAATCCCATGATTGTTCTCATCACTCGAAGGTATTTTAATATTCAAGAAAACATTCAGTGGACATATGCTATGCATTTTCAGTGGTAATGGAGTAAATGATGAGGGTCACCAAAAGCAAAAGCTGAAAACAAACACCACGATGAAAAGAAAAGCAGAAACATGATGATTAAAAGAAAAAAAGGACAGACACGGGGATTTTTTTATAATGCAACGCACAAAAGAGAGGAGGCACGAGGGAGACGAAAAACGGGGATGAACCCCAAGTTCAGTCTTTCTCTCCTCAAATAGAGGGAGGAGCGATGATGTCTTCATAGGGACCCTTATACCATAGAGGAGCTAGGATTTTTCCAGAGCAAGAGGAATCTGGTCCCAGGTTATCGTTGAGAAGAGGGGAGAAGTGAAGAAGAAGCTGGAGGAAGAAGAAATGGTGAATCTCTGCTCGGAGTTCCTCGGCATCGGCACGGACAACGACGAAGACCCCAAGCCGAGGCACCTCCATCATGGATACTTGAAGCACTTGATGTAGCTGTTCAACTCGGGAAGTTTCTTCGCGTAGCTGGGGAGTATACGTCTGGAATGAGACTCTCTTTTGGCAACAATAGAGCTGTTATGATGTCAACTTAACACTCCTTTAGGAACTGCATTTCAGGGCTACTTCTCTCAGCCCGTGGTAGATGCCTTTGATCCAAGGAGGAGGCGGCCAGGATGGCAAGCTCACACCTTCTTCGATTTATGCATGAAACCACGGCGACGGCCCGGATTAAGGGGTTAACAAGACTGATTCACCAGAAAGGGACGAGCTTTGCAAGCTCAACCTCAGAGAAACATTTTCTCACCGCACGAGAAAGAAGACACCCGATTTGCTGAACTGGTTTGGCTTGTGTATCTAGGATGCTTTCCATATAGACATCACAGCTGAGAGGGTAAAAAGAAAAGGATTGTCCCGCCCAACGATCGGGTGCAACGGTCACCGGGATCGGGATCCGGCGGCGGAGTCCTCGGCCAAGGCATTTCGATGCATCATCATGTCGCTAGAGATTCACTAGGGGCCGGCTTGCTTCGACGTCCTCAGCACAAAACTCGTGGAGAGGGCTGGATTCGGTTATTGCTTCACGAGCGGGTTCTCAGTATCTGCTGCTAGATTGGAGTTGCCTGATACTGGTTTAATATCCTATGGGAAAGGGTAGATCAAGGGCAACAGATTACTCGCGCTGCCTCAATTCCTGTCATAGGGGATGCTGATAACGGTTATGGGGAAATACAATGATAGTGCAACAAGGAACTCATGAGGAGCTGACCAAATACCCAAGGGAGGATAGTTTCGCGAGGGGGACTTCTTTGGGGTGCTCAACTTTTTTCAGGAGGACAGTTGCTGAATCCAGGGGGAGATTAAAAAAAGAAAAACAAAGAGAGGAAGAGTCTTGGAGGGGATAGCTGGAGAGTCCTGAATCTCAGTCTTCACCAACACACTTGAGGGGCCAAAAAAAAAACGGGCGAGGGACACATCCAGAGGATCTAATCAAAGAGGAGAAGAAGATAGCCCAGCCGATGGTTTGGTAGCTCGTCGATAATGGCGCCGCCACCAGACTTGGGCAAGACGGCGAAGCCAGAGCGGTACAATAGCTACATCCGCCGTGTGAACAGCACCAAGCTCCTCAACGCCTCCTCCAAGCCCCTTTTCCATGCCACCCTCCTCTCCACCCTCGCTCTCGTCCTCTTCCCCCTCCCACCCTTGTCTCGCTCTCGTCTCATTCTTCACTCCTCAACTACCC